>JAAGAY010122710.1:1732-35277 GCA_011801015.1 Ardeotis arabs
AAAAAAAAAAAAAAAAAGGGGTGGCGCTGCCTGAACAACTTCCCTTGACATCACTGCCCAAATAAGGAGCTTTAAACTAACCTTTTCTATTGCAGCCCGGCAGAAGATCCCCCCGGAGCCCCGGGGTCCCTCGCAGCGGGCAGAGCCATGGCCGAGCCGCGGCTGCAGCGCGGGGGGCACCTGCAGGTAACGAATCCGGTCGCTTCCTTCCAGCCCTCGCTGCCGGGGAACGGGGAGGGGGGGTGCTTTAAAAAAAAAAAAAAGAAAAAATTATTTTTTTTTTTTTACTGATTTTTCTCGCATCACCTGTGGTCAGCGCCGGGGGGGAAGAGCAGCCGGTGAGGTGCGATTTGGAGCGGGGCAGGGGCAGGGCCCGCTGCTGGGGTCCCTGCGAGGAGCGGGTGACCCGGGGTGACTGGGTGCCCTCGACGGACCCCGGGCTGCTCCCGCTGACCCCGCTCTTAATTAGTGGCCCCCTCTAATGAAGGGTCCCGCGGGGTGGGGAGCTCCGGCGGCGGCATGCGGCGGGGGCGAGCTGTCTGGCTGGCTGGCTGTCTGTCTGGGACGGATTTCCTCCTTATCAGTGGCACAGGAAAGCGAGCGGGAGAGCGGAGGGGTTGCTCTCGGGCGACACGTGATGCCAGCGAGAAGCTGTGAGAGTCAAATCCCTGCCCGAGCCGCTGCCGAGCTGGCTTTGCTAAGCCGGAGCCTAAAATAATCCGGCGGGCTCTGCAGGGGCTCGAACCCGGGGATACCGAGGAGGAGGAGGAGGAGGGCCCGGACCCGGGGCTGACCCTGTGGGTATTTTCCCCTTTTTAAGTGTTTCCCGCTCGCCCCTGAGCACCTGCGCATCAGCCCAAAATGAGGCAGCTTGAAAAATGCATTCAGTCTGAGTAAATGAGTGCTAACGATTTAAGCTCCTTAATCCTCCTCGGTGGAAATTAATAACGCTTTTGATGCACCCAGAGGTGTGATCAGAAATGCAAAGCTGCTCTATGTAAATGTCTGGATCTTTATTCCGGAAAAAGGCACCGTGCATTATTTTATTTTTCCCCCTCCGCGTTCTCTCGCTCGTTGGCCGACCGTGGTGAAGGCACCGGGCGTTTTTACCCCGTTCCCCTCCGGCGAGTGGAAACGGCCAGGGCAGCTGATGTGGTGATTTACGGTATGAGCAATACAATCCAAACCCTGCTAGGGGATAACCTGCAGCTTGCAGGCTTTTCGTGTCCCTGATGTTGAAAGATTATTCGTGTCGGTGTGCAGAGCCAGGTTTAACCTTCGGTGTCTGGCTGCCCCGGTAGCCCCTTTGTCATAACTCCCATCTCTCTTACTTTACTGGGCGTCGGCTATCCCCGAGGAAGCCGTGCTGGGGTTCATGTGGGGTGGGACACTGTGTTTCTCGCTTGGCTCACGGGTGTCAAGAGGCTCCAAAGCCCGGTCAGTGCGTTGTCCCCATCCCCTCCCTGCCTCCCCCTTCCTAGCAGGCAGGTCCAACTGGAGGGGTCCTGGAAATACCATTGCTTCCATCCCTAGAGAAGTGTCCCTCAGCGGAGGATGCAGAGGTTCTGCGGTAGGAGGTGGTGGGGGTGACACGTGCTGTCCTGACTTCCGTCTGAGGAGAAAAGCCTTCTGCCTCCAGCGCTGTTGGGCTTCTCGGGCTGGTGAAGGATTCCCTGCAGTTCTTCGTAAGGAAAAACAAAATCTTTAGAGGAATTGTGTAAACTGTGCATCGAAGAAAAAACTTCCAGAAGTTACTAGCTGATTAATTAATGAGTGTGTTACCACCAAACTGCTCGTAGCAGGTCTGGGCTTTGTGTCCTCTGGGTCACATTCAGCGCAGGCAGGCGTGTGGTGCAGCCCCCAGGCAATGACTGTGGGGAGCCCTCTCCTCTCCTGGGGAAGCTCTGGCAGGAAGGGGGTTTATTCGCCGCGACTGACCGTTTTCATCCTGATCCATCACGGCCACTTCTCGTTTCTCCACGCTGGACATCATCCATTGCGGAAACACCTGTATGTCCCCCTGCAGCTTCTCTGCTGCGCTTTTAGCATCTTAACAAGGGATCCTCACAAGATTTCTTCCCCCTCTGCCCCGACGGGTGGCTGCCCAGGTGCACGTGGGGCAGAAAAAGCAGAGATAGAACCGCGGGCTCTGCACGTGTGGTTTTCCCATCTGAGCAAAAGCACGTTCTCGCACCCGGGGCGGAGGAGAGAGCGGAGCGGCGGGGCGAGCAAACGCAGAAATGTTTGGAGTTTGCCCTTGAAAAATATACGGCAGCTGTCAGTAGAATAGCTCAGTGTTCGGCTTGCGTAGTTTGCAGCGTGTGTGAGCGCGATCGGATGTGGGGGACTATGAAGGGGATCCGGTGGGGTGAGTCCCCGGAGAAACGGTTTCGAAAATAATATTTATTCTGAAGTTAACAACAAAAGCGCTGTTGAGAAACCTTTCCCGAGTTGCAGGGATAAGGCGTCGCTGCCATGGGTGGTTTAGCAATAATCGGAGCGAGCGGGGAAGCGTATCCTGGCTGGGGAAATCACCGCGGCCATCCTGTTGATTGGGTGGCGGGTCATTAATGAGGGGCTCCTGGGAACTCCCTTGCCGTACGTCACTGGCAAAGTCCCACGGCCACGTCGGGTAGCTCCTTCTGCGTTCGGAAAGCTGGCTCTGCTCCGGCTTCCTCCGGCTCCCCTCGTCGCCGAGGTTCCTGCTGACTCTGTGCGCGGAGGAGCTCTGCCGTCATGACTCCCGGCCACGTTTGGCTGCACATGTTGAATGCAAAAAGTGTTTCAGCAGACTCGCCGTTTCCAAAGCGCTTTAAAGCTTTTGGTTTCTTGGCAAGGGGGTGCAAACTTATGGGGAGAAAAAAAAAAAGAACTCTGGAAAGGAAAGCAATTTATTTGAAATATACATTCAACACTATTGTCTCTGACTTCAGAAAGGCTGCTTGTTAGCAGCTCTTTATAGCTCTGCTGGGATCTGCAGTCGGTAGGGCCGGTTGGGACGCGGGGAAATATTTATTCCGTTTTCCATTCTGCTCATTACACTTGCTGAATTCTTCCCACCTCTCGCCTGTTAATCCGGGCCAATTCCTCGCTGGTGCTCCCTCTCCCGGGCTCTGCCCGGACCACCTTGCAAGGGGACGGTTGTGATTAGTGCTCCCGCTGCGCCATGGATTTCTTCACATTCAAAAAATGGTCTTTCCCAGGCCGGCTTTGCGCAGTCGGCTGGGGTCTCCGTCCCTATAGTCGGTGCCGTAATCAGAATGGAGATTTTTATCCTGCCCGGCTCTAATTACACGCCTGCATAAGGTGAACCTTTTAATGAGCATCAAAAAGCGCATTGTGTGTCAGGGAGGGCTGTGTTAAAGGGACTAGGGGATTATTCAGCCATTCAAAAAACATTTGGGGGAAGTAAATGTGCAATAAATCTTCCGCATCCTCTAAGTTGCCTCATTTTCTGTGCGGAGCCCTGAGCCAAGCCCAGCCCCTCCTCCCGCGGAGGTCCAGGCTGGGAGTAGCTGGTGCAGCGCTGGTTTTCGCTCGCCGCGCGCTCTCCTGGGCTCTGGGAGAAGGTGAGCAGGGGGTGTGCGTGCAGCGGGGTCAGGCGAGGAAATCGGCCGCGCGAGCCAAATGAGATGAGCACAGACGCCCCTGAGTGTTTGCTACGGGGAAATCTTCTGAGAAGCCTTTTCCTGAAGAAGAACAGTAACGAACCCGTTTAAATACACCTAGGTGGTATTTTTGTAAACTCTTTTTTTTTTTGTTTTTTCCCAGTTGCAGATAAATTTGGCTTTGGGGGCACTTTCCTTCTGGGAACTGCTCAGTGACTTTTAAGCAGGGATAACTAAGAGGAAAACAAGAGTGAAATCAAGTTTTCCTGCTTTCCCAAAATGGACCTGTGCTAAGCAAGGACGCCTTGTTCCTTGTTGCCTTGAAGCCCATGCATCTTCTCGTGTAGGCGCAAAGTGCTTGTAGGGCATCGCTGTAGGAGCGAGCAGGCGGTCGGCCACTGCTACCAACTCAGGGCAGAGCATCTTCAGTGCTGGGCGAAACCTTATTGTACACTGGTGATCTAAAAATCTTTTTTGTGCCAATGAGGTTTTCAGTTTCAGCAGCTCCTCAGTCTCCAGATCCTAAGTTTTATTTTCTGCGCCACTTATCCAGACCTTCTGGTGTTCCTTCCTCAGACTTCGGAGAGTTGCCTACTCATTAAACCGTTACTCAGGCTTTGCAGCCCTGGGAGGCTCTGGGGTTTCAGGTATTTCACTCTGCTTCTCCATTAGACCTGCAGATTTCAGGCAGGAAGGCAAGGTGTGTCCAAAATTGGCTAGATCCAGCTGAAGTCAGACATTGGATTGGGGTTTCTCCGCCAGTGTTGCTCTCAGATGCACTGAGGCCTGGAGGGCTTTGCTGAGCCCTCATTTGGTGGTGCAGTTCAGAGGGGAAACCTCAGGAGAATCCAATAAAATTGAGCCTGGCCCTTTTCCCAGCAAACCTGGTTTTAAGTGCAGTAGTTCCCTGAAGTCTTTACTGCCACACTTCTCTGTCCAGATAGAAATCCAGCTTCTGCGTTGCTGAGATGGTCTCTCCTGAAGGGCAGTTCAGCACCGTGCAGAGCCCAAAAGGCACAAAGCAGACACAACCGTTAATTCTATAATCACCTACTGTGACTTCTCATATGAATTACTAGGAGATTTAACTCTCAGATATGCATGGACTGGCCTTCTTCCTCTTCAAACATGTCATTATTCTCTTGATAGCCCAATATCATAATGAACCGTGCGCCAGCGGAGACGAAGGGGCCTAAGGGGTGTTGCGTCGTGAGCTGATCGTGTTCCCGACTCAGGGTATGGTCTTGGGGTAAAAGGCCAACTAGATGAGTGTGTGACTGGACACGTGCTCCCCACGGTGATGGAGTGAAGATGAGTTGTGGATTGAATGCTTTAGAGGTTGTGTTGCCGCTGGAAGCGATGGCGTGCCGTCTCCAGCCTTTTCAGCGGGTGAAGGTGAATGAGTGGTTGGTATTTAGGTGGTGGGGTACAGGGTTCACTAAATAGCTGGTGAAACTCGGAGAGTTTCAAGGAGTTTAGGAGGAACACCCTGAGCCCATGACTTTTGGCTGCCTCCTCCTGGCCCAGGCTGCTGGGAGATGCCCAGGGAGGGATGAGGGATAGAAAGGTGCTCCCCATTGCCCGCTGTTCGGGGTGGGGTAGGGAGGACCCCGAGGGTTGCAGCGAGGGACCTGGGGCCAGAACAGCTGGTTTGTCACTAACGGGAATGTGTTTCAGAGTTTTCCATGAGGCATCGTTGACTCTTTAAATAGCTGCCCACGGGTTTCCTGTGTTCCCTCCTGCCTTTTTTTTTCAGTTTTTTTTGGTGTTTGTTTTCTCCTGGGGAGTTTTACTAACATAAATTAAAGCTATAGAAAACCTGAAGACAGGGCTGAAATGAGTTGAACAGACATTAAAAATAAAAAAGTTTCGTAAAGCGCACATGTTTCCGAAAGCACTGGGATGGCACCTGTAGAACAAGGGCAGCTGCTGGGCTGGGTCAGCTGCGATGCGGCAACGGGCCAGTAACTTGCAGTTGCCACCTTGTTGCCACGGGGGTGTATATCTGACAAACTCCCTTGGAGGCACCGCAGCCATGCAGTGGTGGGATTTCTTTACTCCAGTTTGAGGTCTGTTGGCGTCGCAGCTGGAGCGCTGGTCTGAACTGGGCGGTTTCTGTCGCAGGGGATGGCGGGGCGGGACAAAGCGTTCCTGTGTGTGTTTGGATGCGTTGGGTCTTTGCACGTTTTTAAAGAGGAAAAGACAGTTTTGGTCATGTTTAGAAGAAAAAAAGCCTTTATTTTGAAGATGCGGAGTGTTTGACTGTGGAACAAAACGGTGCAAGGAAAGGTCAGGCTGGAAGCAAGGGCAAAACCAGGGTTGTAGGTGTCTACAGGAGAACGTGACGCTGTTCTGAGCTGGAAGGGAAGTCGGGGTGTTTAATTACCTCTCGCAAACTTGCCCATAGCGTTCAGGTATTTCCTTCGTGACTTTCTCAGGCTAAAATTAACAAAACCTGAAGAGAAACCACTCTTCCCCCCGTTTCACCACTCTGTTTACGTGAGAAAATTGGCGGGGACACAACAGTGTGACCACTGTAGTCTGGAATAAGCGTGCGTTTCTTCTGGAAGTGAGGATCTCTGCTGGAAGTTCTCCTGCAAGAATTCCGAAGTGTTTCTGGCCAATATCCGTCTGTGGAAAAGTGCGTGCCTCAGTTCCCACTTCTGTAAAATGGGGTTAAAAATATTTTCCCTCCCTCCCAGGAGCATTGCCACACTCCCTCCGCAGCAGTTTGTGAAAGACCGCAGAGTTTTTTCCACCAGTGTGAAAAATGCTAAATAAAAGTAAATGGATACTATTTTAAATAATATTCTAAGTGCTTCATGCTACAGTGAGTGCCTACAAATAACTACGAACACATATCACGGTAAAGATTCGCAGTTACGGTTTGTGAGCATTCTAGGCTGGGGAAGCTGTTGCTTTTCAGCACTGATGGCCCAGCAGCCACTGAAAAATCTGCCAAAACGGGTGAAAGAGACCCAGGAACGGCCTGCGACCGTCCTCGCAGCGCACGGATAGACCCGCCGGCAGCAGGGGCTGGATCGTCACGTCCCGCAGCGTCCCGGCGTAACGACTCGCTGCCTAATGAGTTGGCCGCCGTGGTTTGTGTCAGCACTAAGGTAATCCTTCTGAATTCGAGGAGCGTTGATTAAAACCGAAGCCTTGCCGCTCTTTGCAGCCCTGCTTTGACCGGCGCCGGTTGCATTCAGCAGCAGTAAAGTGAGGAAGGCGAAAACCATCGCTGCCAAACGGAAGAGTTTTCTCATCACCCCGCGGCAGCGCCGTGCTGCGTTGGGTTTGTTATGCACGATGCAGGTTGTAGGCCTTCAAAGAAGTTGAGGGAAAGTCCCAGCCGAGGTGTTGGTTGCTTTACAGTCTCCAAGGAACAGAGTCGCTTTTTGTTAATCAGAAGTCGGGATTATTCGGAGGGTGGGAGATGGTGTGCCAAAATGTTAAACCAGCAGTTACATTTTTTGGAGTAAACAGGTGAAAAGGCAGAAGTGAAGTGTGTGAAAAGGACAGAAACCCTCAAATCCATTTCTTCTGAACTGGAACGAAGTCTTCGCTGGCGGTCGGGGATGTGTCTATCCTGTCCTGGGAGGCTTCTGCTTCTGGATGTGTCATTCTTGTTCAGGCAGAACCTATCACAAAAAATCGAAGCTGGACATTGTTGTTTAGGGTTTTGGTTCTTTTTTTGAACCCGTTTTTTCCATCTAAAATTAGAGTGATGCCTTCCTCAGTGAACCTAAGTAGGTGGTCATGTACTGTAAGAATTTCTAATGCAAATCAAGGTGATAAACGTGGTCTTTTTTTATACAGACAAGTGAGTTGAGTTCTTCCCAGGTGAAACAAGGCTCCTGGACTCTGAAAGGCCATGAGGACAGAGAGCAAAAAGAGAAGGTTCTCGTGAGGGGTGTGGGGAGAGGGCAGGAACCGGTGCCCGCAGCCTCGGTCTGCCGGCGTGTGGAGAGCTGCCTGCCCGGAGCCGGGGAGAGGAGCACGGCAGCATCCTGGAATCACGCACGGAATGGGAACGGCGGCTTCGCCTGCCTCAGGCCTCCAGTGGCTGAACGAGCGGCAGTGCTGAGGGGAGGTGGTCTAGGGATGCTCCGGTACTTGGTACTTTTCTTTCCTGCTTTTGCAGCAGGTCTGTGTCAGAACTGGAATTGCCTTCTCAGGACAGGCCACACCATCTGGAGTGGTCATTCTGTCCCGCCTTGCTAGGTAAAATATTTTGAATGTTGTACTTGGGAAGCTGCTCTCGGAATAGGATCACCGATTATGGCGCAGGTCACCCAGAGGAGCTGTGGGTGCCCTATCCCTGGCAGTGTCCAAGGCCAGGTTGGACAGGGCTTTGGGCGGCCTGGTCTGGTGGTGGTGTCCCTACCATGGGCAGGGGGTTGGAACTCTTTAAACTT
Organism: Ardeotis arabs; assembly: GCA_011801015.1. Classification (NCBI taxonomy): domain Eukaryota; kingdom Metazoa; phylum Chordata; class Aves; order Otidiformes; family Otididae; genus Ardeotis; species Ardeotis arabs. Next base: position 9,759 of record JAAGAY010122710.1, read on the forward strand.
CTTTGGAAGTCTTTGAATCCCTTCCAACCCAAACCTTTCTATCACGCTCTCTATTCAAGGGTCTGCTGTTGCATGGCTGTGCCTAGAGGGTCCCTGCCCGTGTGCCGTCGCCAAGCCACCTCCTTCAAAAGTGATCTGTTGACTCAATGTCTGTCTCCCGTTGCATTTGCACTGGGTTGGCCAGTCGGTGCTTGGGCTGTCACCGAGCGGAGTTGTCCCAGTTTGCACTCGGTAGGTGTGTGCGGGCGTGAGAGCGAGCGCAGGGGACGTTTTCCATTTGACAGTGTTATTTCTGGCACCACTGCTTTTCCTGTCATCACGGTGGAAACTGTTATGCTTGGGGGTTCATCAAGGAAACACCCTAAGTTCTTCGAGGGAGAAATGCCTTAAGCAAGTGGCTGTGGTACTGGTTTCATAAGGGCTCGCTTTGGTTGGGAACAGTGTTTTCAGGAGATTCTTGCTGGCTGTGTTTCTAACGGAGTCGAGGAACAGTGGCGCGGCAGAGAAGAGCACCCAGTAGGCTGGAAAAGGGGCAGTTTGGTGTCAGGACTCCGGTCCTGTGTTGTGCGATGGTGTTTTAGGAAACAAAAATAAAATAAGTTAGCTTTTATTTTGAAGTGGAGAAAACTTTGCAGATAGATGGGATAGTCTGGGCCCTGTCTTAGAGAAATATGAGAAGTTACAAATGAGCGTGATTTGTGGTGACAGGAGTTTTTTAGATCCATTCACGGGTGTCCTACTCTACCACGGCCACAAATGGCTCTGTGGGAGCAGGCCGGCGTGGCTCTGCCACGTGGCTGAGGCTGGATTCGGGATGCGGATGTGCCGTGGCAGCGAGGTGGGGGAGCATCTCCCGTGTGCCGTGGCACGGGGGGACGGCTGTGGGTGGGAAAGCCCCTGGACCTGCCACTGCTGGAGGAGCCACCTCCAGTCTCCGGGGTCACACCCCGGCTCCGCTCCCACTGAGTTTCTGTGCTAGCCTTTGTGTGTAGTGAAGCGCGCCTGACGTGTGTGTGGGATTTGGGGAGAAAAGCGTACAGTCTGTAACTGCAGGGAGAGGAGGGGGTGCAGCTGGGGCCTGCGCTTCCCGTGCCACGCAGCCTGTGACCAGAGGCTGGTCTCGTCCCATGTCCACAGGCAGCGGTGAGGACGTTCTGCTGCGGTTGCTGGCTCACCATCGGTGCTGGACAGTCTTCTCGTACAGTAACGTGTGAGATGGGAACAGAGCGATACAGAATCACAGGACGGTTTGGGTGGGAAGGGTCCGTTAAAGCCCATCCAGTCCAACCCCCCTGCCAGGAGCAGGGACATCTCCAACCCGATCAGGTTGCTCAGAGCCCCGGCCAACCTGGCCTTGGATGTTCCTAGGGATGGGGCATCCACCACTGTATGCATGGGCCATGCTTAACCAAGTGGCATAGCATTCCTCATGGACTGCGTGACATTTCTGCACCGATACAGTAACAACACTGTTCACAAATTGGGAAGAAACTTCTGGAGAACTTTTAAGACTAATTTTGTAGGTGCAGCACAAAGCAGGGAGGTCCTGAGTGCTGGCGTGAGGCTCTGCAGCACTGGTGTTCTGTGCTATTAACCCTCGCTAACCTACAATTTGAGCTGATAAATTTCCCCAGTTCCTCCTTGGCTGTAGAAACAAACGTAGTATCTCTCCTTTGTGGTTCACCTACTGGGGGGGTCATCATTGCTCGTCAAAGAGCTGATCTGCCCCAGTCCAGAGGTTGGATTGTGCCAGTGCTGCTGGTCGGAGCACAAGGTCACACCAGTTGACCTTGCTCCACAGCCCATCCCTGGAGGGTGCCACAAGCTTTGCAATGCATCCACCGCGGGATAAACATCTTTCGTTCTGGGCATTCACGTTCGTTGTCGTTAACCACTTCTTGATAGTTGGAATATCACCATCATGTACTAGAGATCGGAAAAACCAGCCGCGTGGTCCCAGCTTCGCGGAGCGTTCCGTCGAAGGCAAAACGCAGAGGGCGGTGGCGCGTAGGCAGAGGGAAGAGAAAGGGTGGTGGCGGCCAGACGGTGCGGTGGGTTGCGGGCTTTCACGTGCGCCGTGTGTTTTATTTGTGGTACTTAAGAGTGCTCTTCTTCACTGGCGATTGTGGAGAGGCTGGTCACCGGAAAGAGGAAAGGCGGTTTTGACTATGCTATACATATTTCATGTTTTGCGATGATGCATTTTGATAATTACCTTAATAAGTTACTCAAACTCACCTCTCAGTTTATTTTAGGATCTCTGGAGGCATTCTGTTTGCTTAACACTCTTAAAGTCTTTACAGCATTCAGCAAATGATTTATTACTATTGATTTATATGGCACCCGGTACAAGCTTCATGGCAGCGGCGTGCAGAAATGATGGTCCTTCCAGGACCACTTCACCCACCGTTGAAACAGAGACTCCTCTGATTAACAGGAGAGCGCAGAGCGAGATGGACAGATGCGTACAATCTGATGACCTCAGCGATTAATTATTTATTGCACTTTTAATTTTGCATCCATCATTCTGGCTCTGTCTCCCCTGACTTCCCAGAGCGGTTGCACGGGGAGGTGAAGCATCACAAGATGCCTTCAGAGGGGGAGGTTGGCAGCTCTGTTCAGAGCAGCTCAGCTGTGCTTGTGTTAACCCGGAGAGGAGCTAATATCTACTTTGCCCCTGGGTGTTTCAGGTCTTTGGAGACCCTTAGTTTTCATCCTGAAAAGCTGTGTTTTCCCCGGTATTGTGAGCTGTAGAGCAGGTGATGGTGTTAATCCATCCTTACCCCGGAGATGCTGTGTGCATAAGCCTCTTTTTCCAGAGAGGGTTAGCCATTGTTTTTCGTATCATCCCGTATCACTTGCAGCTGGGTTTCCAGCGGATGTCTGCAGGCATCTGGACAGTTTTTCTAAATGCACAAGGAGCTGAGGATATTTCGTCTTGTTTTTTGGCTTTTTCCCCCTCTTTATTTGAAGGATCAAGGGTGGCCTCAGCTGGCAGAAGGACACGGAGCTTTAGGGTCATAGAATCACAGACTGGTTTGGGTTGGAAGGGACCTTCAAAGCCTATCCAGTGCAACCCCCCTGCAAGGAGTAGGGACATCTCCAACCAGATCAGGTTGCTCAGAGCCCCGGCCAACCTGGCCTGGAATGTTTCCAGGGATGGGGCATCCACCACCTCTCTGGGCAACCTGGGCCAGTGTTCTACCATCCTCAGTGTAAAAATGTATTCTGTATGTCCAGTCTGAATCTGCCTCCCTCTATTTTTAAAACTGTTCCCCCTCATCCTGTCACACCAGGCCCTGCTGAAGAGTCTCTCCCCATCTTCCCTGCAGCCCCCTTTGGGCACTGGGAGGCCGCTCTCAGGTCTCCCTGGAGCTCCTTCCTCTCCAGGCTGAACAGCCCCAGCCCTCTTAGCCCGATAATCCAGTGCTGTCAAGCATCAGCTTTCGTGGATGCAACTGTTTCCTTCCTTGGCTGTGTTGTTTTGCTCAGGGATTTGGGATCACTGTATATGTGATCCAAGAGGAGATACCTGGTGAGGTACCTGTGGGCCTTCTTCTTCCCTTGCAGCCAGGGACCTCAGTACACCTGACCATTGCCAGAGCATCTGGGACAGATGGGAGCTGGTGTGTAAGCCCCAGAGCTGCCGAATGTTCTACGCTTGTGCTTGTAGTTACTGACTTTTATAGAAGTCACCAGAAAAATGTACAGGACAGGAGAAAAAGTGATCTTGTGGTCCTGTCCAGCTCCCAGCTCAAACTACACAAGATCTAGGCATGGTGGAGGGCATGGAGCAGCAGTTTGGGACTGAGCAGAGCCTTTGCTTCATCCACTGAAAGCACTTGATACCTCCAGCTCCTGATGGCTCCAGCTGCTCCAACGGGAGCAAGAACGGTCGTTTGTCATTTTAGGGCAAAAAGAAAGCACCAGTCATTGAGGAGGCTCCGTTAGCCGGACAGATCTTCCCACCAGGTTGGGATGGTTCCTAAAAGGTCTGTGGGATCCTGCATGACCCGTGATGAACCCAGGCACAAACCCACCATCCATGTGCTGGGCTTGTCCCACAGCTGCCTTCAGGCGTCAGTGCTGGGAACGGCGCGGCAGGGCCCCTGTGCAGGGAAAAAACATCAGACGACCAAACCTCTTACCACACACTTTCTTTTCCCCTTTCAGAGCGATGGTATTTTATTGATGAACTGGGCTCATTTGCCCCGAAAGACCCACTTTTCTCTTCAGTCTGTTCCATTTGCTGCTGTGGAGAGAGCTGATGGGAATCGCCACAATAAAATTTTAATTAAATGCCAGGCAATAATTTGCAGCGAGTAAATTGTGGTACCTGCAGTGTGCTGTTGACATCTGCTCACGGACCCAGAGGGCCATTAGTGACTTTGAGAACCAGGAGAAAAACACAGGTCCGCTCACCTTGGTTTGTATTCTCTCAGCCCAAGGCAGAGACCTATTATGTTTAATATTTTATGGCAGTGCATTGTTGCCATCCTTCCTGTGAGTCATTTTTCCACAAGAAGCCCGTGCTCGCCGTGTTATTTAACCCCGTTAGAGGTTTAAAGGCAGATTGTAAATCTTCCGCGGAAACGGTCTTTTTTATCCGCCGCCTGCGTGCCGCTGCGTTGCTGCATAGCGCCGGGACGCAAAAGCTGCTTTGGGATTCGGCCGTCTGCACGGTGGGGGAAGGCCGGCGGCGCACCGGGGAACGGCACGGACGTCCCCAAATCCCTTGGAGGCTCAGGGCTGAAGTTCTGACCCGGGTTGCGCTCCTCTTGCTGGAGCCCAAACTGGGGATGAGGGTCATGAAAATCTGCAGTTTCCAGCCCGGTCGTGTGAGGATGTTTGTCCAGCCTCGAGGTGTTTCAAGCGATGGGGTGACTCTTGGTGAAAGGAGTTCTGATATTCACTCAACTCTTCCCGTTCCCCGTTTTGCCCCATCCCATGTCCGTGCCTGTGCCTTGGGCTCTCACTTTTCATGTTCTTGCAGACAGTTCTGTCCCCTCTAAAACATCTCCAGTGGCTTTGCTAAGTGGTATCTTGAGGTCTTTCCAGGTCTTAGTTTAAAAAAATGGCTCGCTGGTTGGTTTTAGACGTTCCTTGTGCTTTCTCTGTGTTTCTGACCAAAGCACCTGGACCCGTGCACAATTGTGTGCTGGTTTTTTGATTTTCAGCAGAGCTCCCGCTACGCAGCCTCATAGGTTTGAGGACAAAAATACACACGGGTTTCATTTCAATAACTGTAGTGGAAACTTTCTATGGAAAGAAGATACCCCAAAAAGCCCCTGACAGAACAAAGTAGTCGCCTTACAGAATGACTTCCTTTTGCTGCATTGTTTTCCGTTTGCATCAGCCGTTTGTCTCCTTTGGGCTGTGCAGTTGTGGTTCTTTGGTGTGTCATCCAGCAAAAGTATAGCAGAACTTCTGTGCACAGAAGAGAATTGCTACTTTTTTTTTTTTTTTTCCCCTCATAAAGCAAAAAAACCCCAAAACCCAGCTGTGCTCTGTACAAATTGGGTCTGGGACATGAGTGGAATTAAAAAATTACAGTTAGTCCTGGATGCTGTGCTCAAGGTTACACTTTTGTGTTATCCTTCAGAGGAGAAGGTTGAAGAAAGTGAGCAGTAGCACAGAAACTGCTGATACATGGGAACTTCTTGACCACTGAGATGAAATTACTGTGGCACCTCAGCACGTGCACTGCGGCGACGTGCGTCTGTTGACCACGCTGTGGCAAACAGAGCTTGTCTTCTTGTAGGGCAGCTTCCTCAGGCTGCTGAAGCCTGAAAACCCGTCCGGTGTCTGCTGTGGACCTCAGCGTGAGGGCACGCGGGGCTGCAGGGCGCTGCGGGAGTTGTGCTCGCTCCCCTCGCTGCTGCTGCGGTGGGAAGGGCGGTGGGAGCTTGCTGGTTGCTCTCTCTTGGGAGGAGCCTGGATATTCGTCTTTTGGCGGCTGGAAAGTGAAATTTTTCATTTCGCACTGCTGGGAAGATCAAGCAAAGATTTTTATCTTAATGAGTCATTAGTGCATATGTTTGACCATCTTATTTTTTACTGAAATAACCGCCTGTGTGATGCTTTCTGCTCAGAGATGGAGGCCAGTGTTCTGCAAAGATATTCTGTTTTATTTTTTACACTCTTTCCTATAACTGATTGCGTTCTAAACTGAAGTCTCGTGAACCCCTGCTTCAGCCGCGGTTCACTCCCCGTTAGCTCGGCAGAAAGCTTTTCCTCTGCAGAAGTGTCGCAGAGTCGAAGTGCCGAACACTTCCCCGTGCCTGTGACTCTCTTTGCTTCTCTAAGGGCAAAGCTCCTGCTTTTTAACAACTTCTAAAATGCCACACTGAAGTAAAATAAAACCAACGAGCACCAGCAATGTGCCCCATGAGTGATTTTTCTGTTGCTCTTGCTGCGCTGGTGATGGGGCTGTGGGAAAGGTGGATGAGTAGCTGCAGACACTGCTGTAGGCATGAAGTCCTGCAGATCTTTTTTGAGAACATTCTGTTTGTAATGCGCACAAAAAACTTGGCTGCAGATGTCCTGAGGGTCTTCGAGCGAAGACCTTGCCGTGCTTTGCTATCCGCCGCGTCGTCTGGGCTGGAGCAGTTCGAGCTGCCTGTCTGAGGAGACGTGTCCTGTCTGCACAGGGAGGTGATCAGCGGGCTTGTGTCCCACCCTTTCCTACCACCTTTTTGCTGAAACACTCCGTTTGAACTTGCCTGCTGGGCAAACACCCAGAAGATAAGACAGACAAGACCTTCTGGTTGTCTCAGTCTTCCAAAAATCTACTTGGAAGTTCATCATTTAATTGATAGTGCACAACCTTGTGAAAATGTGGAGTGTGTGAAGGGCAGAGGTTTGTATTTGGAGAAGAATCCAGAGGAATTTCCTTCTCAGGTGCTAATCACTGGTTTCAGAGCACCATAGACTGCTGGACTTGTTTTTCCTTTTTCTGCTTGTTTGTGGCTTGCATGCTGCACTAACAGTGCATCTCCTTCACCTCGGATCATGGCTTCAGGCTTCTTGCTTCCTGCCTGGGAACGTGAAAATGAGTAGTGATGGTAGGCTTAGAAGAGGTGCATGGAAAACAAAGAACCAACCTGGGGAGATTGTCTGAGTTTCCCCAAAGCGAGAGACTTGTGCAAAGTGGCTGGCTGGTTTCACCCGAAAGCACCAGCTCCCAGTGAGCCCGGCCTGGCAGCGTGGTCAGCCCATCATTATGTGGGCTTGAGTTTAATTCCCTAGACGATGACAAGAAAGTCCTGGTTAGGCGTGATCTTAATCTCGACATTGATGTTAATTAATCCTGATTCATTGTTGTAAGAGTATGAGACCAGGCAGGAAATGAGCAAAAAGCATTACTGAGAAAAGAAAAAAAAATCTCTGATTTCACACTTGAGGGTGTGGGGAGGGAAAGCTTTGAAGATGCTGTGCTCTTGCTGCACTGTGATATATTAACTTTTTGGGGTTTGGCTCATGAAGTGCTCTTTTCCCTCACCCTTAGAAGCATCGGATGTAATTAAGCTCAGAAGCAACGGCCCTTTCCAGTTCTTTCCTGTCAGCAGGGTGAAACAGCACATAAATGGTGGATTTTATTTTTCTTTCTTCTCAGTGGGTGAATAGCAACTTCAGAAATTTGGGTCGTAAGTGCTGTTTTACCTCCTGAGAACCACAGCTTTGCTGGTACCCGTTCTCAGCTGCTGAACCAAGACCTGGATGCTTTCAGTTGCTCGTTTAATTGCCTGCATCTTGACCTGTGCGTCCGCGTGGGCCGCAGCCCCGGAGGGGAGAGGCGGGATGAAACCCTGCGCGGCGCTGCGGAACCCGCTGCGGTGTCGGAAGGCAGAGCTACGCGGGGCGGCATCGCTGCGCAGAGCCACCGCCGAGGAGACGTGCCAGATGGCTCCGTGTCAGACGGGTCGTGCGATTTGCAAAGTCGTTTTCAACCTGAAAGAAGAGATTTTTCATCTGAACGGTTTCACCGGCTTTTATTCAACAGGAAAGGAGAAGGCGCCAGGCCCTTCCCTGTCCGAAGGCGCCTGCCGAGGGGATGGCTGGAGCGGCGAGCGGCCGGCATACCTGGCAGTGCCACCATCTTCCAGAAACACGAATTAAAGGGGATTGGAGCCCCGACCCTCCTCTGCTTTAGCGAGGCCAGCTTGGCTGGAATATGAATTTTTAACCTGTGCTCAAACTGCTTTTGCAGCGTCACGGCCTGCAGCCAGGCAGCACGCCGCCCTGTCAGAGCGGCTGGCAACGGCTGCTTCATCTCTAGTGCCTCAACTGCTGCTTTTTTTTTTTTTTCCCCTTTGCTTTTTCCCCTTTTAATCTGGTATTCTTTGTTCAAAACCCAGGTGGGGCAGGATCCAATCCTTCCGGTCAGGATTGGTGTAGTTTACCAGTAGAAGTGGCCTGCGATTGCACAGGACGCTCCCAAACTGAACTGGGCTGCGGGCTGGAGCTCCGGCTCGGCCGAGGCGGCGCAAAGGGAAATCCATTTAGATGTTCACGGGTGGGCAAGGCCAGCGGTTATTCCCATTGGCATTTCAGCCGTTCCCTATGGTGGGCGATGCCCTGGAGAGGAGTGACACTCCGCTAAAGCCAGTTTTGCACTGGCTGGCATCACTGTGTGCTTCGGGAATGCTCTCTTTATGATTTTTTTTTTAACTTATTAAAATGAAAATTCATTTCTGCTAAAAGCAGCTGTGATACCTGTTCTGGCACTGGGTTTTCCTTGCTTATCTACGGCCGGGTGGCAGCGAGGGCTGCTTGATGCTGGGGTGGCAGTGGCTGCAAGGAGCCCCCTGGACGTTGTTGGTGGAGATCTCTGCGCAGAGCAGACCGCCTGCTCCCCAGGGGTGCGGGGGGAGGGTTTCGGGGCTCGGTGGCCAGGCTGGACCACACCATCCCCAGCCGCTCAACGGGAATCGCCGGACCCAGGGGCCGTGCTGCAGCCCCCACTGCGGCTGTCAGCAACCTGCCAGAGTGAGAGCGCCTTCTTATAAATTTATTTTTGCACTCGATGAAAAAGGCTAAAAATATTTGTTTTCACTCATCAGCCGTCAAACTCCAGCCCCATCGTTATTCTGCGCGGGTTACTTCTAATGAGAAATTAATGCTCTGAGCATTTCTATTGCAGTCTCTCACCTGCGGGTGAATATTTTGCGTGCCATGTGGGAAGGCAGATTTGTTCAAAAATAAAACTGTTTTGAGATGCTATTATGTACTGCTGCAAGTGGGTTATTCGCAAATGCTTGAGGTGTCTCTCTAATGTATGTTAACGTTTCCCTGAGCAGAAGGGCCGTTTGGAGATTCTGCCCCTGGACAGGACTCTTCTTTTGATGTGGCAGATCCTCTGTGTGGCGTTGGCACATGACCTGGTCTCTTCAAGTCTCCGTTTCTTCTCCACAATTCTGACGTAACAATACCCTTCCCCTGCCTGGTCTGTGCAGATAGACAGCAGCTGGGGAGGGTGGGCTGCCCGTGTGGATCTTGTGGTGGATGGGGCCATGGCCTCCACTGTCAGAATGCAGTTAATTAATTAACAGTTGGGTTATGTAGGTTCAGCTGGGCAGTCATTGGGTTGCTCCCTAAAGTTTTTTTTTAACCTTTGAAACAAAGAAAATTAAGATTTCAAGGTAGACCCACCTCTTCCATGCCCTTTCCTCATGGACAGTGCCTTAACTTTTCTGAGCCAAGTGTTGGAGCCCAAAGCTGTCCTTGAATTACTTTCTCAGTGCTTTTCTTCCCTTAGTCAGGAAACTTTTCCTAGTGTCTAACCTGTGTTCCTTGGTGCAATTTAAGACGATGACATCTTGTGCTACTCTTGATAAGCCAAGAAGATAGTTTATTCCTGTCTATTGTGCCCCTCTTTATGTGCTTGAAGACCATTATGATGCCTACCTGTAGTCTTTACTCTTTAGTTCAGATTAATGTTATTTTTTCACTGTTTTTCTAGTCCATGCTTTCTCAATCTCTGATCATTCTTACTGTCTGCGTTCGGACTTTCTCTAAAACTTTATTGAGATGCAGTGTCCAATATCAGGACTTCAGTAGTGCTACATAAATGGAAAGTTCCCTTTGTGTCTCTGGTGAACAGGAGCTGTCTCTGCGTATGGTAGCGTGATGATATAAGGAAGAATTTTTTACACTGAGGGTGGTGGAGCACTGGCCCAGGTTGCCCAGCGAGGTGGTGGATGCCCCATTCCTGGAAACATTCCAGGCCAGGTTGGATGAGGCTCTGAGCAACCTGATCTGGTTGGAGATGTCCCTGCTCCTTGCAGGGGGTTGGACTGGATGGGCTTTAAAGGTCCCTTCCCACCCAAACCATCCTGTGATTCTGCGTTGAGTTTTATTACAGCGACATGACAGTGTTCAGCTCCTGGTCAGATCCGTGGTGATCCTGAGATCCTTTTCAAAAGTACCCCTCCTGAGTTGATGTTTATTTCCTTTGTGACCGTGTCATTGATTATTTCCATCTTAGCACTGTTCATCCATCATTCCTGAATTGTTTTTTTCTTTTTCTCTTTTTATTTTACAGACCATTTCTACAATTTATCAAGATCATTTTGAATCCTAATCCTGGCCTCCGAAGTACTTGCAGCCCATCCCAGCCTGGTATCAGCAGCAATTTTAGTAAGCATACTATGTTCCATCATTCAAATCAATTATAAAAATACGGAATTGTGCAAAAGCTAGGGCACCTGGGACACCCGAACCCGCCGCGTTCGCTTTGCAAAGGGTACGGAAGGCGCCGCAGCTCCCTGGGATGGTGAGATTTGTGTCCCAATGCAAGGGAACTCATTTGAAGTTTTGTAATGAGAAATAAGTTTATTAATCATACTGCTGCTGTTATGTGCAGGGCCAGGAGTTTGAAAGAGAGCTGTGCTTTCTTGGAAAACCAGAGTGTCAACTTTTTCCGATGTATTTGTTACCGTTTTCTTTTTTCCTTCATTCTCAGTGGAAAAGTCGCCTTCTGCTCGCATCGCGTCGCTGCCCTTTCGCTCAGCAAATCCTTGTTTGTTAAGGCGCGTTCGGGGCCGAGGCCCGGCGGGGGCGAAAGCAAAGGCAGTTTGTTTCACGGTTTGCAAACTGAGGAGGCAGCTGTGGGCGCCGGGGACGGGTGGGACCTGCTGGGGTGGCGGAGGACACGGTCTGTGTCCCTCGCTTGGATCTTCGCCCTCGGGCTCAAACACTGCGCTCCTGTATCAGTGGGCGATCGCATAGGTCTGTTGGGGTGGAGGTGGCGACGGGTGCCGTATTCCAGGATTTATGAATTTCCGTGGGGTGTGATAAATGAAGCTTTACAGGCTAAGCTGATATTTATAACGCCAAGGGCCAGAGCCAGGTGCTGCCCGCAGAGACCAAAAATACAGCGGACAGCCACCGTCTGTGGCCCTGTAACTGCTGGTGTTTGACAAATAAGGAATGAAAACAAAAACGGTGGACGGACCCCAAAGGTAATCCGTGGCAAATGAACTCAGACAATAATTAGTTTCTTGTTTCTCTTTCGGGAGGCGTATAAAGCCAGGTTTTGTCGTTAGCTGCACCTAAATATATATGTGTTTGTCAGAACAGCTCTCCATTTCAAACCTTGTCTCCTCTGGACATCTGTCTCCGGAAACTTATGCTTGAACAGGAAAAATAATCTGTACGTGCTTTTCAGCTCAGACTTCCGAGCTGTGACAGTGAATTAGGATTTCCAGCGCCTGTGCCATAGGGCCAGGAATACTGTTCCTGTGTTCAAAAAGGGAAACTGAGGCGCGAGAGGCCGTTGTTGCATTAGGCTCATTGAGTGAGCCTGGGTGAGAAACACGGATTACCAGTCCCCTCCTCTGTGATGTGTATGTCTTTCCCAAAGTTACAAGAATTTGAGAAAGAATTAAGTTCTGTGAACAAAAATTTGCAATTTGATGTTTTCAAGGACTCTACAGAAAAATCCTTTGCTCTGGGGCGGGGGGGGGAAAGCCTTAAATATCAGTGCAGGGAGCACAGAATGTGAATGATTTTGTATTTATTCATTGTATTTCACTGAGTGGGTGAAATCTCTCCCAGCCGTAATGGAATTCTGTTCGGATGCGCTATCGAGCATGGTGGTGTTAAAAGCAGGCACACAAGGGGAATTCTTTTTGGAGAGAGGGGAAAAAAACTTACAGTACCAGTAAATGATTGTTACTACTGCAGTAACCCTAATCAGATTAATTATGATTAATCTATCTGTCTGGCTTTTATTTATGTGAAATGAAAACAACATGACTGAAGGGTTTTATTTAAAACCTGTATGAGTTTTACTAATGGTTTTGACTTGTTTCACGTGGTGCAGTGTGTAGTAAATAAATAAATCAGTGGCTGGTTGGGCTTTTAGGGAGAATTGTATTACATTCAGCATTTAGAGCCAGCCGTTGGTTCTCCATCTCCATCTCCATCTCCTCTTACACCTTTGGTTGTCAGTAAATCCCTCTCCTGTCACCTTTCCCGTGTTGCCCATCTGTAGGTGGCCCAGCTACCCCATGCTAATGTCTTCAAACGTGTTTCTTCTCCCCTGGTGGCTTCTTTTTTGGAGAATTGTACCAAATCTGCTCTCCGGCAGCAGTCTAGTTCTGCTCCTGATATTCTGATATGACCAAAACCCTAGGTCTGTGGAGCATCCTTGCCCTGTCCTACACATGGCATTTTCCCTCTGGAACGATCCTTCCGTAATATTCCGTTTGCGTATCTCACCAAAACCCGTATTTTTTCTCACTTGCACATGCCACTGACTTTTCCCATCACTTTTTTTACTGCTGCTTTCTCTTGCTGTTTTCCATTTCTGAGAAGCCCTTCAGATCTTCACAAAACAAATCTGTGTGGCCTTGCATGTGTGATTGCCCGTACGTAGCTGTGTGCAGCGAAGGTTGCAGAACAGTATCTGTCAAAGGAGGTAACTTTCCATGAGATTCATCCCTCTATTCTCATTTCGTATTTGCTCCTTGTAAAGCTTCAATCAAAATATTAAGATGGCGTTGAGTTTTGCAAGTCTGAAGGACCAGAAGATTTTCCCTGTGAATATAGCTGCGTGGGTGCTCTGACCACTCATCCGCGTCTTCATTAGTTAAATGGGAAGGTTTGACGTTGCAGAGCTGTGGGCAGCAGCCATGTGATGGTTTTGAGGTGTATCCTTCAGATTTGATCTTGCTAGGATTCAAGTATCTTAATTTTCCCGTGTGCTTTCACAAAAGAGCGAAGAGCAGAAGGAGGTGTGGAGAAGACCCAGCGTGGCCTGCGGAGAGGTGTTTGCTCCCAGCAGAGATGTTACTGTCCGCAGTGGTTTTTGGTGGACACCTGAGGGTGTGATGTCCTCTCAAGTCCTTGTGTCGGGAGTCAGCTGGAGCCTATTCTGGGGAAAGGGTGCTGGGGGTGCGTGTCTGCAGGGATGCATCCTGCTGCCAAGGGCTGTTTTCCTTTCCTTTTCCATTACTTCACTGGTGGAGGAGGGATACTGGAGGTGCCAGATCAGGATATCTCCTCAAGTCTTTGCGTGCAGACCGAGTTTCACAGCAGCAATGGCATTTCAAATCAAGAGTCAGCATTGCATCAGAGTCCGTTTCAGACCCAGGGTTGCCTATCAGAAACCAAACCCTTCTCCAAAGTTGCACACAGCTTTTTCTTTTCACTTTTTAGTGGGAAATACGCTGTTATTTCCAAAATCTTCTTCATCTCATCCCTTTGCATTCCTCCCTTTAAGCCCTGGCACCTTGCTATGATGGCAGTGAGGTTTTAAGACCAGTTTTGGACTTCCTCCCCTCTTTTTTTTTTTCCAGTGTTTTCTCTCAGCGTGGTTGTGTGCAGAGGTCCTGGTGCAGGGTGTGAAGTGCCTCCCTGCACACGAGTGTGTGTCGCTGCTCTTGTGTCGTCCTTTACCAAAACGGAGAGGCGATGTTTTTAACGACGTAACGCACACTCTATTTTAAGCTGCTTCTAAAAAGAAATTCCCGTACAGTTTGGTGTTGTGGCAGCAATGGGGGCTGTTTTCTTAGGATGATTCATAGAAAGAAGCTGAGCTTTACTAGTTTTACCCTGAGGTGAAACAACGTAGGTGAGTTGCAGATCGTACGTGAAGGTCTGTGCGACAACGAGGACTTTTCCGATGAGCTTTCCGGTTGCTGGCTTTTCCCCTAAGGCTGAAGTGTCACGTTAAACACTGGACAAGCTCTTTCTCCTTGAGGTGTCTGGTAGCTAACATAACACATTCTGTGTGTGGATGGTGTCCCACAGCGCTTTGGAGAGTTGGTGGCATTGTCACATCGAATGAGAAACAGTGACTAAGGGAAGTAGCGAGGAATTGAGGTGGTTCCTGTGGGAAATAAGGTGGAGATTTAAAACATGTTGCGTGTGCTCAGAGCTACAGGGAAGAAGTACAAGAGTCAGAGATATTGGGTGAGGTGAAGGAAGGCACTGCAGAAGTATCTAGAGAGCAGAGGACAACTCTGCCTTCCCATGCTGTCACCAAATATCTCAACATCTTTGTGGGAACAGCTTCCTTGCTGTAGCTCCCAGCAGATGGGACAGGTTTGTTGTTTTTAACACTAAGAACAACCAGTCTTCTTTGCTGAGCTACTTCATGGTCACCCTTGCCCAGCCAACAATGTGAGCAGCTCACAAAGAAAACCTTTGGGCTCTTGTCCAACGCCAAGATGTCTTATCTCCAGGGGTTAGCGGACACCTAGAGAAGATTTAGGGATGAATGTGAAATAAGGAAAAGAACCAAAAGAATTGAAGGGAACAGAAATGGCTCAAATTTGCTGAGTACACTATTCAAGTGACTGTCAATAGCGATGGTTCTTGTATGTCTGTGAGAGTGGCAGGATCTCACAGTTGTTATCTTGCAGTCAGGCGTCTTTGAAAGGCCAGATACCTTGAGAACTGTGATCTCCAGCCTACCAGCTTTAGGACAGCAGTACTGAACAAATGATCACCACACTGAAGGCAATACCATCATTTGCTCTTCCTGTAGATTTGAAGCAGAGCAGCAGGAGGCTTGGCTGTGTCTGTTCGTGGTCCATGTCAGCAGGTCTCATAGGCAGTAGGTGACCCAATGGCCACAGATTTGCCACCATTGGCCTAACAGCTTCAGGAGATGAAAGAGAAACTGCTGCTTCCTGTAGGGTGTTCACATGCATGATCTAGGATTATGGAAGACGTAAGGTCGCCTTTACTCTACCCAGAAAACTTCTTCCAGGAAGTTCCTAGTCTTCCTGTTAGAGGCCAGGCTGTACTTGGCTCCTTCCTCTTACGACACCCAGCCGGTGTGCCCTCTCCTCTTGCTGGTGCTCCTTGGCGAAGGGAAACGCAAGTTGAAGAAGACCTGTTTGCGCCTGAGATGCCCAGTCATGTTTCAGGGCAACGTTGTACCAAACTGTACAAGAGAAGAGCCTGTCCCACAGAAGTTGCAAATGTGACTTTTCTTCTCTGGACCTCTGCTGTGGTGCAAACGTCTTACAGAATGTTAACGGGGAGACACAGAGGAGAGTTATTACTTAAAGTGATGACTGTACTGGTGTCCTTGTGTACCACAGATGGCCAGAAGGGCCTGGCCATGTGGAGGTGTGCATATCTCACTGTTGAACAACAGGAAAGCAGATCGTAGAAGTAAGAGGTTGTATGATGATGCACTTAAACCCACAGTCTGATCCTGTTCTGAGGTCAAAGCCCTCTTGATTACAGACTAGCATTGGGTGCTAGTCTGTAATCTTCCACCTCCTCTCCTTCTCATATGAATGGGCCTTTTGGAGCGTGGCAGCACCCTCAAGACCTCTTGCTTCCTAGGGCTTTCTGTGGTGGTGTTGACCTGCCGCCAAGTAGACAGTGAGCTTCTCACCCTCCTGGAAGAAGTGATGAGGCTCCACCACACGATTCAAGGGAAAGATTGCTGCATGGGAAGTGGGAGGAAAATACCATCGCTTGCTTACAGCAAGTGGTTCTTTAGAACAGAGAAAGAGAAGCTTATCGTGATAAAAGGAGGCAAAACAGGACGTCTGGGCTCAGCTCTGATACCGGCTTGTCATGCAACACTTCTCCAGAATCCTGTTTCAGTTGTAATACAGGAATGAGGCATTTCTGGTTTTGTGAAGATGTCTAGGATCCGCTGGTGTCAGACTTGGGATGCTGGCGTAAAACACGCTGCTCAATAAATTTGTGAAGTTTCAAATTGGTAGCAGGGATAGCAGCAGAGGGTCAAATTAGGCCTAACTCTGATCTCATTTACTGTGCGTTTCAGGAATGGCTGTCTCAAAGACAGCAGTCACCCCAGTGCAAAGCCAGTTAAAGAAAATCAGAGTTGTTATCAAGGCCAAAGTGTGCGAGGCAGGCCCGTGGCTGAGGCTGAGCAGAGGCATATTATTTTTACTTGCAGGGATACAGGCTTTTTAACCTGGTGTTTCCTTCATTTGTCTTCATTAAGAAAATGACAATTGGAGTGAAAATGAAATACCCCAGGGAAATAAAAGCCCTTCAGCTGTTGATTAGATCTGCCCAGCCCTTTCAGGTAAGTTTGTTCCTGGCGTTGCACGTGGAGGGAACGAGATCATCTGCAGAGCATCAACGCCGGCGAGCGGGTGAGATAGTGAAACCAGTGAAGACGTGGGAAGAGCCCCGATCTCATCTGTCTGTGCTGAAATTAAGAGTTTTAATTAGCTCACCGGCATATGGGGGGAAGTCAATGGTAATGTTTGGGCCCCCGGTGCTGCTTGGTCAGGGGTTGAAGCGGTGCGGGGACCGGGGGAAGTCCCGCTGCCGCCGCCGAAGAGTTAATCTCATCATAATTGCTCATTCTCTTTCGGAGAGAAGTTTCTCCGTGGCGGCCCGCAGGGCCGTTGGGTAAGACGCGTGATTGTGTGTTCTGGCAACCGCTTTGCGATGTGGAATAAACACCCTTTCGTATAATAGCCTTCATTGAGCATTGTGCCTGGGAACTCGTCGTGACACATGTCAGCCCGGGGCTGGGGAAGCTTCCTCCGTTTGCAGCTCAGCAAAATATTTATACAGCATCTTCTAGTAAACCAGTTCCTCCGTGCCGCTGGGGGAAGCGGCTCCGGAGCTGGTGTTAATGGCTGACCTTGCTCCGAGTCCCTCCTAAAATAGCGAGCGCGGCTCGGCTCCCTTCAATCTGCCAGCCAGATGGAGCAGCTACCAAACTTGTTTCCCTGTTAGGTTTACTTTCTAAATTGCCATAATAGCCCTGCAGATTTATTGGTGCTTTGAGTAACTGGAACATGGCTTCAAAAACAACAGCGCGGGCCCAGTCCCTGAGCCGTGCACTGAGGAGCCGACAGCGAAACGGCCGGGGCTGGTGGTTGCGTGGCCTTGAACTGGGAGTCCTGGGTGCTGGGCACTCTGTGATTGTTAAGCCCTGTAGTTACTAAGAAAAAGGTAATCTTTTTTTTTTTCTTCTTGTTTGCAGTATTTAAGAATAACATTTAAAAAATCTTGGCGCTACAGAAGAAATAATGTGAATTTTGCCGTTGGCGGATAGCCAGGTGTGGGTACTGGAATGTCAACCAGCTTGCAAAGAATAGAAATATTTCTTTTCGTTCCCTTTGACTTTCAGCACTGTAGAGGCCCCATGACCAGAGAAAATTACGATGGTTTCTGGCTGCTGACCGTTGCTCTTCGTCAAAAGCCGTTCCACAGTGTCACTGTCAGCCTCTCCAGACCGCAAAACCAGTTGCAGCTAGAAAGTTTGTGTAAGATATATAGAAGGCTGATTGAAAAGAAGCATGTTTCCAAGAATTCTCTATGTTTTGGTTTGCATAAGGTCTAAAATTTAAAATATGTTTCTCTTACCCCAAATAGATCTCAAGTAGTAATTGTAGGTGGGGAATTACAACATATATGACTGGTTTTAGGAAAGGCCCACAAAGATCTGTTCTTGGCTTGTGATAGTCAGGGTATTTCTCCTTGAAGAGCAAAAACCAACAACAACAAAAAATCTGGTATTTAATTTTATAGATGCAGGGGTTGGGCAATGAAGCTAGACAAAGCAAGCCTAGAAAAAAGGAACAGAATCTTAGCAGAGAAGAAATTGGTCACTGGCACATCTTTACTGAGAGCTGTTTCTTCTACCACCGTTTGTAGTCTCTAAATCAAGACAGTTTTCTATTTTCATACGAGGTATTGAAGCTCAAGGACAAGTGATGAGTTTGATGCAGAAGTGTCTGAGAGATTCTGCAGCCTGCGTGCTTAGCCCGGGGTCCGGCTTTATCGTTCGTCGTGCTGTCTCCTGATCTTGACATTTGAGGATTTCTGAATATCTCAGAGGTATATATAATTGTTTTCCTGAAATTGTCTATCTGTAGTGCCCCATAAACGTGGGCATGAATGGTGTTTGCTGTTCAGTCTAGGGCTAAGAATAGGAATTCCCAAGGCAAATGCTGGACTAACTGCACGCCAGTTCGCTTCTGTTAGGGCTTGGCGTCACGGAACAGCCAGTCGTGGTGTTTGGTGTGTGAGCTGTGCAGAAGCTGTGAAAACGGACAAGCTCTCGTGCAATTATCATGCAGTTCATGTATTTTTAGTTTGACACTTTTACATCCAGGCTTGAACTTCCCTCTTTTTTGCATGGTCATTCTTTAATTTCTGGGACCCTTCTCTTAAACTCCAGGTTTAGTTGTAAGAATGCCACTTACTGTTGTTGTGGGAAGGAGCAGTGTCTTCCAAATGGACTTTTAGGAGGGAAAAACAAAAAAAAAAAGACAAAAAAGAGGCATGTTTCTCTCTTTTTGGGTGTGTGGTCAGATTGCTACTTGTCTACCCAAAGATCCTCTCTCTGCAGCCAGAGCAGGGCCACATTTACGGCTCTCCTCCCCCACAGTCCTGTTGTTCGTGAATGAATGCAAAAGACTCAAAGAGGAAAATTTTGCAAGGCAGAAAACCAAGGTTGTAGTTTCAAGTTCCTCAGAAGAGGGCTCCTACCCAGGTAGCCAATTAATTGCTTGGGTTCCTTCAGCTCTGGACCCTGCTGGTTTCGGGTGAGCAGGTCTGGTAGGCGGTGGGGCTTTGTGAAGCCCAAAGGATGATTCAGCATCTTCCACCCCAGCTGGGGTCAGGCCGTTGGGTCTGCGCCATTCGTGCAGCTCCACCTTCTGGTCTGCAGCCCTGCACGGTGGAGGAGCCGCGGGCGTCAAACCACCCGTGCAGAAGCACCAAGTCTTCGAGGCGTGCACAGAGATGCTCTTTGCGAGCTGCAGCCTGGAAGTGGAGGAGTGAAACTCTTGGGCGGCTTGTGGCCGGCTGCTGACGTGGCGGAGCAGTTTGGGGGGGAAATCTGAGCGTGCCGTGTTTTTCTGCAGGGTTTCCGAGCCCTCGGGGTGCTGGGCTGCGACCGGGGCGCTGTACGTCGCACGCCGGTAAGGCGACGTGCGCGGGAGGTGTGGGACCACATCCTGCCCCCACCGCGGGGCACGCCCCGCGCGCCCACAGCCGGAGATTGCAACCCAAAGGAAATGTGCAGAGAGAATTACCGGGCTTGCAGAGCGACGTGCCAAGCAAGGGGCGAGCGGCAGGGAGAGCGGGAGATCTATAGCTACCTGCCTTTCACACCGTGCCGCGGGGGCCTTTTCTCCCTCGATTTCCCACCCCGGCGGCATGACAGCCGCTCTCTTCCTTTAATCACTCGCTCCTGAGAAGTTGTAGGGTTATTGACCTGCGCCGGGGCTGATGTGGCCGAGAGCTGGCCGGAGTGTTTCCGACGACATCAACCGGTCTATTTAAAGATGTGAACTCTTCCTCCAGATGCGGTCTCGCTGTTCGTCACGTTAACAAGAGATCTCCAAGTTCCCCTCCTCACCAAGATGCCACTGGAGCACGCCGAAATCTTACCCAACACCTTTTTTTGAACCTGTCCCCGCTGTTTTGTGCTTGCGCTGACGTAGCTGCCCTGTTCAGCCGCCGAGCAGACACAGGACAATCCCTGCTCAGAGCCAGCACGTTGCGTCTGCGGGACGGCCACCGTCAAACAGACCTGCACCAGGACACGAAGGTCTGCTTCATTCCTGTCAAGGCCTGTAGCTATTCTTCTTTTTTTTTTTTTTTTTGCCTGCTAATACTCAGGCATAAAGCAGGAATGCTGGCCCCTTAATAGATTTTTTTATATATATATATTTTTTTTTAAACTTTTCCTAAAGAGACTGGAGGCAATTTCAGACTTGCCTCATCTACAAACATGGTTTTGCACGCTGAGGGGAAGGCAGAGACAGAAGTCTTGTTCCAACACTTGGTGCTTCTGCACGGGGTGGTTTGAGCAGGCCGTCGCCTGGCCCTGGCCCCAGCCAAACCAGCTCGCTCGGAGTGATTGAAGGTGGAGGTGGAGGTAGCCGTGGCCCGTTTTCAGTAGCCCTTTAAAGAAGGAGTTGCTGGTTAGAGGTTTAGCACTGTGCTCTGTAGGTGATATTGTTGTTACTCTGGGATGTGCCAGGAGGGCCCGTTGCAAATTCAGACGTGAGGATGACTAGATCTGACCAAAGCGTCTGGGCAACAACTGGCGTCAGTGCTATCACAAACTTCTCCCATTGTTTCTCGTGCCGATACAGCATGGTCAGGAGGAGAGATGACCTCCGGCTGAAGATCTGTTTCGCCAACAGATGTTGACTTGATGGTGTTAAGGCTTTTTTTTCTCTTTTTTTTTTTTTTTAAGTAGCCACTTAATCTAAAGTTCAGATATGTAGCTAGTTGTGATCTTTAACCAAAGAGTTTCTTGCTTGCATTAAAACAATGAGGATTTTTTGTGATCTCTTAGCCGGTTAATCAGTTACTGATTTCATCTTAGGTGAGGTTTTTTGAAGCATTCTTCCTCTTGAGACTTTGCAAAGCAGGAAGCTTTTTGGATCAGTAGCTGAGGCATGAGTAGTTGCAGGATCTAGGTTCTCTGCAGGTTTAAGTTCTGTTATTTTAATTTCTTAGAAAAAGATAATCTGCTTTTAAAGAAAAAAATCTGGTTGGAAGTGTTAATGAAAATCTTCGTCCTTTTTTTTCTTGCCAAAGGCATTGCAGTTCTTTTAAAAATACCACCAAATAGGTGTTGTGAAGCCCAGCTAGTTCCTGTTGAGCCCTGTGCTGAGCAGAAGGGGTTTGAGCTCGGATTTTCTGGATGACTGTGCACACAGATACGTTCACCTTCTTTGCTAGGGTTGTGGGACCAGGCTTTAAGAAATATTTATTTGCCTTGAAATCTTTAATATTTGACCTCCGTATCATTTCCTTAGTGCCATTCCAACTCAAAGCACTGATGAGCTCAGATGTGAGGTGCTGACAGATATTTTAAAGGTGTCTCTGGTCACCAGTGTGAGCTCATTTCTAATTAAACAGAAGTTTGTGCTTTATGTCATTAGAAGCATAATAATGGATGCACACATAATTGGCTGATTCTTAATTCATTAGCTGTGAGAGACAAATTCCTTAAGTCTATTAGGATTAGCAAGTGGAGCTTTGTGTCACTGAAGTGGTCTCGTTCTCCTGATCTACATGAAGATGTCATTTCCTCACGGCTTGGATATGTTAGGGTAATTTATCTGGTCTGTGGGTGTGATACCAGCATGTACAGTCTCTGCTGAAATGTTGCCAGAAGGTCAGGCCGTACATGAGGTCCCTTTCCCTTTGATTTGGGGTAAGTTCTGTAGCTTCTCAGCTGCTTTCAATAAAAACGGTGACTCTCAATGTCACCTCTCAATTTACCAGCTCCATCTGCAGGTACCTTCACTGGACAGATTTCAGTGGCCAGTAAAATACTAATAGAAGTCATAAAAATTGACTGGCTTCTCCTGAATACTGGAGTCTCTAAGTAACTACCTTACAAAACAAACAAGTGGATGTTGCAAACACAAGTCTCACGCATTAGCTCTTCCTTTGAAGTACTGAGGTGGCCCCAAACGAAGATCACCAAGGCCATTCCCGTGCTGTGAAGTTCAGGTGTTTTTGCACAGTTGGTTGGGAGTGGGGTGAGGCTGGAAGTGGTGTAGAGCAGATTCTCCTGAAGTGGATCCTCCTACTCGTCCTCCCCTCCAGGCCCACGTGTGACCTCCAGCTGTCCAACTAGGTGCTGCAATGGACTCCCATGGCTTTGTACTCCACGTCTGCATCCTGAAGTGTGTTCCCATTTGGAGCTCTGAAACCTTTACAGAGATATAACGAAGGAAAATGTAGGAAGTGGCATTGTCTGGAGCAGCCTGGAGACTCAGAGAAAGGAAAGGGTAGCACCAGACTTCTTGGTTTTTAAATTGGCTTTTAAAACTCGGAATGCCTGAAGTATCTCAGGCACAGGCAGAAGTCTCCAGGTCTTCGTTTTGGCAAAGAATTGTTCTTTGTCCTGCCACGTTGCTATATACTCAGAAAATATGTCCCACCAAAATGGAGAGCAGCTTCCCCATCCAAAACCGCCTCAGCTCTCCAGTAAAGCCACAACAGTCCATTGGAAGCAGGAGATGCTAGAGCCAATATTTGGTCTAGCTGCATCCCCGTGAAAGAGTCAGGGATGGGGAACTTTTGATTGTTACTTTAATCCAATTGGATTTAACAGAGTGGAGGAGATCCCGTCTGGCGTGACAAAGATGTGGAAAAATCCCACTCTGGTTTTTCTTTCATTCTCGCAGTGAGTGCTGGTGCTGTGGATTCCTGAGGAAAAGGTTTATGAGGGGAAAACCAGAAGAGATGGACACACAGCCGGTGGGGTCCCTACGTAAATATTTGCATTCATCTACAAGAAGTATCTGTTACTAGGAGGCCAATCACCTGGAAATTAACCAAAACACGTGCTGGTTCTCATTAAACGCTGCTTCGTTTCACCGGCAGAAGGTGTGTTTCTGTGCGTGCGCGCAAGCGAGTTCTGTAGCACTTGTGATGACAGGGGAGCAAACACTGTCCAGACTTGATTCTTTTCTTCCTGCAGAGCCAACAGCATTCCCTCCAAACTCAGTCATGTTTTTTCTTTCCTTCCTGTTAAACAAATGTATATCTTGATTTAAAATTATTTCTGCTTTTTGTGACTTGGCTTGGCTTTTACTGGCGGTACGAGAGCTCTAAAACGTGACATTTCCCCGGGAGCCTCCACGCCGTTGGTGTGGGGACCACCAGGGTCTTCCGACGGTGACGCGTCTTCGCTCCCTTCGTAGCTGGTTGCAAAGCTTGTAATTTGGGATTACCCGGGGGTAATACGTTGTCTTTTTGAATCAGGGTTTGAGGCACATTGATTGCTCGGGAGGAGAAGTTGTAGGAGCTGCATCACCCTGCATCAGTTCTGCGTTTATTGGTAGGTCTGCCTCCAGCTGCCAGGGCACGGTGTTTCAGCAGCTCTGCCTTGCCTGAGAAAATATTTATCCTGAGAAAAGTTGTGTTAATTAAACTAACTCTTCTACCAATTCCCCTGCCATGTAAGGAAAGCACAGTAAAGCCTTTATCAAGGAAGCTTTTCAAGATGAGGGTGGCACTGGGGACAGGCTGGCGCTTGCTTGGTGTGTATCGTATGGATTTCTTTTTTTTTTTTTTCCCCCCCCCCATTTCTGTTATGTGACAAAATAGAAATTAATTTCAGTATATGCTCCCAAGGATTCAAGACTGTTTCTGTAAATAGGAGGTTGCCAGCCTGGTGATAGGACCAGAAGCTCTGTTTTTGCCTGTAGGGCATAAAAGGACCATTTTCTTCTCTTTCTGTCCTCCTTTTCATTCAGGATAGGAAAAACCCCATTGTCTTTGGTCCTGAATCGGTGGGGGAAGTTTCCTTGTTGAATTATTTCCACTGAGATTCCAGGGTTTTTTTCAGTGTCACTTAAACAGAAATCTTTCAGCACCTCGTCGTTGTGTTTGGTT
Source organism: Ardeotis arabs (assembly GCA_011801015.1). Taxonomy (NCBI): domain Eukaryota; kingdom Metazoa; phylum Chordata; class Aves; order Otidiformes; family Otididae; genus Ardeotis; species Ardeotis arabs. Next base: position 33,594 of record JAAGAY010122710.1, read on the forward strand.
AAGGAGGATACAGGCTGATGTAATACAGCGTTGTGTAGCGATGCTGTGTCCAGAAAGTGGCACGCTACTGAGGAAGATCTAATTTTTTTCTTTTTTTCCTTATCAGGGGCTGTGGATAGCTATAGTAATTCCCCATCTGCATTTTGCATTTGCATCATCCTAATTGAGAGAATTGATAATGCATTTGATTTCTGTAGTATCTTCTACCCTTCCTGGCCGTTAGAGCACTTAGGGACTTGGCTGACTCCATGCATGGCTTCCGATGCCGGAGCACTGGGCAGCTGGGCGGGAGCACGCACGGTACTGCGGGGCAGCGAGGAAGGAAGAGCCTCCTGTCCAAGAGTGTGGGAATTTCAGGCTGCGGTTGCCCAGAACGGCTTACGGCATCTTTAATGATCCGTTTTCAAATTTCAATCACCAGCTTCCAGCAGCCTCCCAGCCTGGGCGCACTGAAGGAGCTGCTCGTGGTGGGCAGGGCAGCCGTCTCCTGACCCCCTGCCTGGGTTTCCCTGCAGACCTCCTAGCAAAATCCCAGCGTCTTCCAGATCCTGGTGTAGTCGGTGAGATCTGGTGAGGTCCTGACCTGAAGCGATGCGAACTTTTCACAGCAGCAGGGCTTACCCACCTGGCGTGTTGTGATCCGGGGAAGTGAGGCAAAAAAATTACAAATTTTCTTTTTGCTATGAGGGAAGCTGCCTGCTTCCCATCGCCGGGAGCTTCATGCGGGTGTGCAGTGTGGCTGTACATTTGCTCTGGTTTATGGTGGTTCTGGTGTCTGGGTTTTTCTGAGAGGAGTGGGCTAGGATTAAGAACAGACAGGTCCATTCCCACATGCCTTGATATTGCAGTTTATTGGGCAAAAGTGACTTTAGCAAGTTCACCGCCGACACGAAGTTGTATGTGGTGGGGTCGACATGCGGGAGGGGAGGGATGCCATCCAGAAGGACCTGGACAGGCTGGAGAGGTGGGCCCGTGCAAACCTCATGAAGTTCAGCCAGGCCAAGTGCAAGGTCCTGGACGTGGGTTGTGGCAATCCCAGGCACAAATCCAGGCTGGGCGGAGAATGGATGGAGAGCAGCCCTGAGGAGAAGGACTTGGGAGTGCTGGTGGACGAAAAGCTCAACGTGAGCCGGCAACGTGCGCTTGCAGCCCAGAAGGCCAACCGCATCCCGGGCTGCATCCCCAGCAGCGTGGGCAGCAGGTCGAGGGAGGGGATTCTGCCCCTCTGCTCCGCTCTGGTGAGACCCCCCTGCAGCCCTGCGTCCAGCTCTGGAGCTCCCAACATCAGAAGGACGTGGAGCTGTTGGAGAGGGTCCAGAGGAGGCCACGCAGATGCTGAGAGGGCTGGAGCAGCTTTGCTGTGAGGCCAGGCTGAGAGAGCTGGGGCTGTTCAGCCTGGAGAAGAGGAGGCTCCAGGGAGACCTTAGAGCGGCTCCCAGTGCCTAAAGGGGGCTGCAGGGAAGATGGGGAGAGACTCTTCAGCAGGGCCTGGTGTGACAGGACGAGGGGGAATGGTTTTAAAATAGAGGGAGGGAGATTCAGATTAGACATGAGGAAAAATTTTTTTTTTACGCTGAGGGTGGTGGGACACTGGCCCAGGTTGCCCAGAGAGGTGGTGGATGCCCCATCCCTGGAAACATTCCAGGCCAGGTTGGCCGGGGCTCTGAGCAACCTGATCTGGTTG
>JAAGAY010122711.1:4026-26331 GCA_011801015.1 Ardeotis arabs
TTCTCTTCGTTTCTTTTCTTTTCTTTTCTTTTCTTTTCTTTTCTTTTCTTTTCTTTTCTTTTCTTTTCTTTTCTTTTCTTTTCTTTTCTTTTCTTTTTTCTTTTATTTTCTTTTCTTTTTTCTTCCTTCCTCCCTTCCTTTTTCTTTCCCTTCTTTCTTCCTCTCTTTCTCTCTCTCCCACCGTCTCTTCCTTAGGGCCAGCAGACACCACCAAATTTGGGACCAATTTTGTGCTGCTGCGGTAGGCAATGCTGCCTGTGGCCGAGCCTGTGGCTGAGCTCCGAGATGCCTCCCGGCTGCTCCCCAGCTGCGGTGCGAGGCTGAGAAAGGACACAAAGGAAAAGGACAGTCCGAAAGGCGAGCTCGTTATTAATACAGCCCTGCTTGTAAATGAGAAATGTAACCCTTGTTAATTAACGCTGTTTACATGGGGTACAAGAAACTTAAGAAATGTTTCTACAAAGGGGAAGGAACTGTTTACAAAACTCTTTCAAAAGTGTGACATATTGCTGCAGTTCCAGCACTAAAAAGCCAAACACACTTACACGCCTTTGAAGTTGGCTGGCTGAGGCAACGCGATTTGACTGGGATTCAGATATTGCTTGTGGGTATAACTAATGGCTTCTACCTAGTTAGTGGGCTGGGAGGGGCGAGGGCCTGGGCGCCGTGGCCATTGGGTCCCTCCGGAGAGCCGGGGCTGGCTCCCCGCCAGCTCTGTACAATGTCAACATTGAATATTTGAATTCCCAGACTCTATTTAACAACTTTCTAAATAAATAAACTCATTGTGTGTCTGTGTTTAAAATTATTTCACCTCTTTCATGAAAGCTACAGCATCTTATTACATCGGCCTCTCAGGCTGCTTTTCCCCTTTTTCTTTCCAAACACACACAAACGGAGCTGAGCGTGTTGGTGTTTTTTTTTTTTTTTTTGACTGCCTCATATCTCTCCCTCTCTCCCCTTCTCACTTTCTGTCTGTCTCCTTGTGAAACACGAGTGGAAGCCAACCGGTCATCCCACGATGTCCTCAGTGGGACGGCTCTGCGCACCCTGCTATCTAATCGTAACTAAAACCAAAGCCAGGTTCACCAAGTCGGTTAAATATTAATCATTTCTAAAAGGAGGCCCATGCGAGTGCCATTGCTGCGGTGGTGCCCTGTATGTACTCAATCATTTTGGCTGCTGTACCATAGGCGGGCTCCAGGGACAGCTTTCATTGTTGTTGCCATAAATGGCTATTAGTGTTCATATTCACCTATTCGCCTCGTTATTTAAGTGCACAGAAATGTGTGTATCTGTGGTTACTGCATGGGTGCATATGTGCGCGTTCGTAACACACCTTTCTGTTTATGTCACGGAGATACATATATGTGTGTGTGTGTGTGTATGTATAAAATACCTATATATCTGTGTGCACATACAGAGAGAAAAGCGGGTAAATATGTTTGATATCTGCAATTGCAATTAATGTAGATACTGATTTAGAGAGGGAGCATGGTACGCGTAGGCTCCTGGGGTGCTTGCAGCCTGTGCACCTATGTCTGTACATCCGCACGGGCTCTGGAATGTTGTGGATGCATATAAGGAACACAGACAGTTGATATACAGGAGACTATATTCCCTGGGATGCTTCCCAAATGGTGTGCTTCTGCTGGGAGTACTAATTGTAAAGTGTTTATTGACTGCAGAAGTAAAGGTGTCTGGACAGAGAAGGCATCTCTGGCTGTCCCGGGGAGCACAGCTCCCTGATGAAGCCATCTAAATTGCTGGAATTTTCGGCCAGGACAGGTATGTGGTGTGGGAGGATAAAGGAAAGGTTGCTCCAGCCCAGGGTGGATGAGGAAAGGTCACTGGGGAAGCAGATGGAGTTTTATAAACATTGGCTAAGGGAGCCTTCTCCACAGAGATCTCCTTGCGTTGTAGTAAACAACTTTCAAAACAGATGTACTTCAACTTTGGAAGGGCTTGTTCAGACACTTATGTTTCTGACCAAGAATTTGTTATATTTGTTTATTTTAAATTTAACTAGCTTTACTGTAATTTTTGGAGCAACTCAGTGCTCTTTTGCCATAATTCAATATAATCAGTTTTACATCATTTCAGTTTAGTTAGGCAAGGAGTGGCTTATGAAGTGCAGAAAGAGGTTTAATCACATGTCTTTTGAAACTAGCAGATACAAGTGTCATATTACCCAGTAGACAGAGCTAGAACTGGACAAATATAGATTAAAATACGGTTTATATTTTAAGTAGTGAAGGTATTTAACCAGTAAAACAATTTACTGAGAGCTGGGTGGGTTTCAACATCACTGGAATTCCTTTGTCTTAATTAAGGTTTGCTGTTTTTCTAAAAAGATATGAGCTAATCCAAACAGGAATTAATTTAGGGAATTCCTGTAGCCTGTGTTATACAGGGGGGCAGACCAGACCACTCTTCCTGGTTTTATAATCTGTGCACCTAGTTAAAACAGCGCCGTTTCACATGGAGACCTAGACTTAAGGCTGGGATCACAGGAATGCACTTAAAAAAATAAATGGCCGTTAAAAAAACTGGGTTCAGCTCTGACAAGACAGAACCAATGTCTGGGCCAAAGACTTTTCCATCAGTACTGCTGCTTCCCTGTACCACAGGTGTCCCCAGAGCCGTGCTGGGCTCGAGGTGCCCTGTCCCTGTGTTTAAGGGCAAAGGCAAAGATGGGTTTTGCAAGCATGGGAAGGAGGAATAGGGTGTGCACACTGGGGCTGGGATGTGGAGAAGGGGGTCTGGGGTCGCAAGGGTTTCATTACATCCCTGTGATGGCTTTCCAGTGGGTTCCTGCCACGTTAGCGTGCAACTGTTTACCTCTGCAGTTCTTAGCACCCAGACCAGGAACCAGACAAGGCCAGTATAGATCATAATATGGACCAATAAGCATCAGAAAGCACCTCCAGGTCCCCTTTGCTGCGGGAGCTGTGGGAGGGATGTGTTTGCAGGCAGATAAACTCAGCTAAGAAACAGCGAGGTGGGGAAGGGGATGGATAAGCTAAGGAGACGTGTATGTTGTTATCCCCAGGACTCTGTCTCTTTGCATTGCCACTTTAAATCAAAAATTTTAAATGCTCAGGATATAAAGTAACCCTGCCTGATCACTCATTGACTTTATGCTCCCTCCCTTTTGTTTGCATTTCCAGGCTATAGCGAGGCATTGCCTTCTCCAGTGCTGCTGGAAGAAAAGGCAGCCACAGAGCCGTGTGGGAGGAGGGAAGCTAGCCTGCAATGAATATTGTATTTGGTGCTAAATATGTAACAAAGAGAAAGAAACGTGAGCTAATCCAGCAATAGGAGTTGGGAAGTGAAATACAATTCGTTTTATTTCAGGGTTTGATATTGTGGTCTGGTTCAGTGAAGTATTATCTTTTAAACTGGGATATATGCAACGACATAAAACCCCACTACCTTAAGGGAATGTCAAAGTTTGATCTACAAAATAAAGGAAATTCAAAGTTAAGGCTGAAATGTACCACATGGCCTCCAAGTCCCAGAAACAACAGGAGGCAAGGAAGTAGCTAAAGGTATGGGCTGGGCTTTAAAACGAGTTCAGCAACTATCAAGCTGCGAGCGCTCGCTGCGGATATACAGCATGGTTCGAGCTGGGATTTGTATTGACTCGAGAGAGGCTGGCTCAATGAGATTTGCGATGAGCTTGAGCCTTTTTGGAAATCTCGGCTGATCTGTGATGAGCATGAGAGTTTTTGTGGCGAAAGGATTACAGATCTGGGCTTAATTTATACAACAGAAACACTCTGTCCCCTTTGGCACCAACAGCTTTTGTTTAGAAAATCTTATATTGGAGCAAAATTTTGGTTCTGAAAATAGATATACCCAAGTTACAGCTTTATTCCTTTTCGGAAGAATTACTTACATGTTTGAATGGGTGCATTACTTTTTAGCCCTGTTTAAACTCTAAACTAAATTTAAATTGCCTGTAAAATAATCCACAGAATGGAAACTGCCACACAACTGTAGCCCTTGCTCCCTGACCCAAACCCATATTCTGTTGCAAAGCAGCGCGCTGCTCTGTTTCGTGATTACAGTAAGTTAGAAACCAGAAGAGCAAGACTTCTATGAATAGGTTATTTTTGGCAATTGCATCACCAATTATGTATAAAATTTCAAAAAATATGAGTTCTGCCAGTTTGATCTCTGAGAGGGCTACAGAAAATGAAAGCTTTGAGACTGCTGTAACATCATACTATTTTGTCTATTAGGTATCATTAGATTACCAGAATAAGAATACTGAGACCTTCATATCAACCAATCTAACAAAAATTTCCCAGGTGGTTTACATTAAAAAATTAGCCATAAATATATTTTGTATAATGCAATTTGTTATGGATGTTTATTGTGTGCAGTGGGAAAATGTTTGGTTTCGGATGATCTTACTGTGTAACATGTACCCTACCGAAACTGTTTATACTGCGGCAGCCTGCAAAGGCCCCAGTCTAACTCTGAGACCAGCTGGGATACACGCTCCGAAAGCCACAGGAAGGCAAAGCCCTTCCCCTGGAAAGCCAAAGGGGCAACAGCCTCTTGTATGGGACGTGCAATGAAAAAACTTGGCAGTGGGGGAAGAGCTGAGTGGTAGAGAAAACTGGAAGATGGTTCAGGGCAATGGTGTTTAATAGGGAAAACGGGATTAAAATGATACCAGCTCCAGCAGGTCCTGTCATACTGGGATAAGGGGCTTACCTGTGTCCAAGGGATATTTTGCTTCAAGCCTCTCCTTATTTCAGCCAGGTTGCATGAGTGCAGGCTCTGTACTGACATCCACCCGTGACTCCAGATTTACCCTTCTGCGTCGAAGAGCAGACGCTGACCCTGCCATAAGGACCAAGGGGTCCCTGTGATGGACACATCCCCCCTCCACTGGGATGCTGTGACAGGGAGATGATGGCTTCAGAAAAAACATCTCCTGCCCCCTCCTCTGTTTTGGGTTTTTTTTTTTTTTCGTTTTTTTTTTTTTTCACAAAGTTCATAGGTTGGCAAGGGTGAAATCATTCCTCAGTTTAAAAAAACCCCTCAAAAACTCTCCCCCCTCCTCCCCTGCAAGTTCCTTCACACATATATTAACACCAAACTGGCAAAGCCAATGGAAAAGGATTTTGCATTTTGGCAGCAGAGCTGGCTCAGTGCTTGCCACGGGCCTGATCCCAAACCCACTGGAGCTGAAGGAGCTCGTACCGACTTGAACGGGCTTTGGATCGGGTCTGGCCAGGAGGAGTCCGCTTCCCTTCGTCCTTGGGGAGGTCTATCAGTAGATTTTGCTCTGTGGTGAGCCCCAACATGTGATGTTGTAACAGATACCTGGATTTACATCAGTGTAAGTGAATTAGGTTGGTCCTATAATCTGACCTCATTTAAGAGTCATTTTAGCCAGTACGATGAAATATGAACATCGCTGATGGGGAGACTGCGGTGACTTCACATACCTGTTTCCTGCTGTGCCCCATCCGTTCCCCGTGCTCCCTGTCTTTCCTGTGGGTCAAGGAGGGCTGGGGGCTGTGGTGGGCGCTTTGGGGGGGCGCAAGAGGTGTCTGGCACCCCAGCTTGCGCTGTGGACCTCTGCTTACCAAGGGCTGTGGTTCTCCAAATAGCCTGAATTTGTGCCTTCTAAACAAACAGCTTTGCTGTTCAAAGTGCCTGGTGGCTCCAGTAAGTGCTCTGTTTAATGCCTCCCAGCTTCATCTCAGACAAACAGAAGGTATGTGAGAGACAAGCACTGACCGCTGGAAAAAAATCACCCCCAACATGTTTAAAACATGGCTTGAGTCACCAGTGGTGCTTTTATTTTAGATTTAAAAACCATTTAACATTTCCAACATTCGACAGAAATGATTAACCTTTCCCTCTCAAAAACTCTTTACAATCTGAATTTGCTGCCGCCGATTTTTCACCATGTTTTGTTTACTTGCACCTTTGTGAGGAATTAAGCAATGCTTTTAGTGAGTTTTAATCTTTCTCATTCTCTTTGTGGCTCCATATAAAGGGAGAAAAGGAAACATGTTGTTTGAAAGAATTTTTAAGTGATGTTTCTATTTTACTTTTTTTAGGCTCTTGCTGTATTTTTGGCTGCAGGGACTGGCATGAAATATTGGTCTAAGAATACACAACATTGAAAAGCAAAGGGATATCAGCTGTATCTGAGTTAACCACATTGCTTTATACTCTTGCTGTTTTGTTGTTACTCTATCATGTTAATGATAATTCATAGCAATAATGACTTGTTAATTGGAAAAGGAATATGGTATTATATATTTGCCCTGGTTCTTTCAGTTCATCTAGTAAGCAATATCTAAGCAGTCACTGGCTGCCTGTGCTATTCAGCATTTATGCCCTGCCTGAATAATTACTACCCAGGAGCTGGTGGGTTTATCTGCAAGATACCAGATAAAGCCAAGGTAACTGAGAAATGAAGAAATGATGCACCAGGTCACTCTAGATGATGCAAATCAGAGAAATCTGAGGCAATAAAACCGTGCAGTATCTTTAATATCAGTGGACAGGCTCAGAATGAGAGAAAAGGTGAAATCATCTGCACTGAACCAATGCCTCAAGTGAAAACTGAACCGACACTGGGCCAGAAGGTGTGGCACAGTGTTGGACCCAGGATGGGGTGCAGCAAAGTCTCCCAACTGGAGCTTTCACCATGCATCACGCTGAAGGATCAGCCACGGACCGAACCCAGAAGATTTATTTTCAACATGACGTTATTATTTATTATGACTTGAATTAAAGCAGCAACCACAGAACCCAGCCAGGACTGGATTCCTGTTGTGCTGAGCTCTGTGCAAACATGGGCAGCCTGTGCAGAGTTTAGGCCCTAAGAAATGCAGATTAAACTTTGAGCCTGCCGCCCTACCTATGCAATTACAGCATCGTTGGAGGCGGTAATAAAATCCCAGTGAGAAACGGATGCTTTGAGGAAAATCCACAGAGTTGGGTCTGTGGAGTGCCAGGCTTTACACTTGCACACGGGTGGATGTGCTTCAACTTTAATCCCATCAGACCTCTCCCTCTGCCAGCAAATGCCCACCCCTGTCTCCATTTTAGACCCTATTATTTTTGGCTATGTCCATAGCCTTGAGTGATCAAGCTGCATTAAGCTATGAGTATCCTTGCGGCATCACCTGCTTGCTTTCAGAGAAAATAGCTGAGATTCACTGGGAAGGAAGAGGGCAATACCAGCAGATAATCCAGCCCTATAAAATCCCTGGGTTGTGGTTCCAACCTGCTTTCCGCCCGGGCGCTGCAAGAGGGACGTGAGCCGTGTGGCTGGCAAGTGCCAGCAACCAAAAAGTCCCCCAAGCCTATAAGGTTTATTAAGTTTCTTTTAAAGTCTGTGCCAATAAAAAGGGTCCACGCAACCTCTGAGTGAGACTCCATAAGCTCAGTTTTATGTTCAGATAATTTGGAGCCAAACCGTCACGGAGTTCGCATAGAGAAATACCCCATGGAGCATCACAGACTGCGAGGAAAATATATTGAGGGAAGAGAGGACTGATAATTTTATGACTTTCCTTGAAGCTGGCAGTAAAATGAGCTTTATTTAGCAATTTCCCAACTTCTGATTGCAATTTGGTTACGAGTGCAATGGTTTTAGACATAATTTTTCGTAAATAGGGAAACACACTAGAAACCAAGGTGCCACAGCTTTGTGCACAGCACACGGAGCTGCCACGGGAAGCAGTCCCACGCAGTCCTGGTTCCCAAAATGTTTGATTTTTGGATCAGTCCACTGGGCAGGACATGGCAGCGGCACTTAGCTCTGCTGTGAAAAGCTATCTGTTGAGCCCAGCACAGCTGGGTAGCCCTTGGAAGGAGCAGTCCTTTTAAAGCCAACTGGACAGTTTGACCCAGGTCCAGGGATGAGCAATGTATGTTTTTGGAGAGTGAAGCATTTCTAATTTGAAATATGTTTAAGAGCTCTGATTTTTACAGATGAGGTGATCATCGCAATCTCAAGGCTCATCTTCCAAAACAGAGGGTATGAAAATCACTTGTCCCTTAGCATTTTGGCTAAAATATGTGTGTGTAAATCTAGGTCCAGAATTCCTTCTATGGGATTTACAAGATAAACCTCTCCTCTGTTTGCTCCTCACACGACTAGTTATTTTACACTCAGCATGGTTCATCTTTTAAAAATTTATTTTACAATGTAATAATTCACACCCACTTCTCTTTGGCAAGTCATTTATAGAAGGAAAATTAAATGTGGCCAGGCGTTAGAGGGAGTACTGCTGATACATGCAACAACTCAAAATGTTGAGGGAAGTGATTGTGGGTATGGGAGAAGATGCCATCTTGACCTTGGCGGTTTGTTTATTAGACACTAAATCACAGACATTTCTTCTTCCAATTACGACTGGTCTGAGGACTCAGATATAACCTTAAAAGTCCTTTCTGGGGTTTTAAACAGAATTTAGACCTCATCAGTGCTCAGTACTATTTATGTAGCTTAAATGAGAAAAGGGAATGCAGCAACCACTGTGGGAAAGGGAAAAAAAGGAGAAGAAAGTAAAGAAAAAAGAAGTATTCATTCTGATGGCTCTATTTCCTTTTCAAAAGGTTGGCTCTCCTGGTGTCACCGAGCAGAATGACAAAATATTTGTTGTCTTTTTACCCACTTTGTTTGTACACCTTGTGCGTACGACAGCCAGTAACCATCAAACTCGTCCTGCCAGCCATCACTGTAAGGAAAAGGCTGTCTCTTGCTGCCAGCAGCAAAGGTAGCACTGAAAATAAGACGAAAGCGACCAAACAGTGGGCAGGGATGGTGCTGGGGAGAGGACCGGGAGATGGGGTGTGTCTGATGGATTGCTCTCAGACCTCTGAAGAAAAAGAGACAAACAAATCAGCTCTGCTGGCACCTTTCTGCACAGGAACATTGAAGTAATTCAAGACATCTGATTTGAGACATGATTGATGTTTTTCAAATCTAAATAGGCCCTGAATATGCTGTTCTCCATGGTTTCCTCTCTCCAGTGCTATACCAGTTTTATATTTTTTTATATATATATATCTGCATGAGCTCAGCAAGCTAACATGGCTGAAACACCTCCATGCATCTTGACCTCCTGCTTAGTCTCCTGTTTCACAGGCTTGCTGTGAACCAAGGTGCTGAGCTTATTCTTTGGGTCCACATATTTCCTCCAGGATCCTGCTCTGCAGAAATAGCTGTGCTCTGCAGGTCGGTGAAGATCCAGCTGAAGCTTGCGAGAGCTGGAGGGAACAGTGTTGCTTTAGGCTCCCTGCCTGCGGAGTGACATATCAGAAGTAATAAGTCTGAGCCTGAGCTGATGTCTAACAGCATTGGAGAGTGGGCTGGAAGGCTGAACTTCTGCAAAAATGAAAGCAAGGAATTTAACAGCAGTAAAAAAGAGGTTAAGCAAAGAACAAAAAAGAAAGAAAATAAAAGTGATACGAATGGCTAGAAAAACAGCTATGTCCAAATATTAACCTCTGCTGCTGTATTTTGACACTGGACTGAGTTAATAGAAGTACATGTTGAATACATGTTAAGTTGGAAGAAAGTACTTAATTTCAGAAATTATCTGGATCTTCTCGATACAGAAAATATTTTAGCAGAAGATGTTTTCTGTGTATTCCAATCTGCCAATAGCTTGAAGATTTATTCTGCAAGAGGCAGTTTTAGTGGTGGGGTTTTCAGCCAAACTCTCTCCCTCTTGGAGTTTCTTATCCCTTTTTTCTCCAAGATACCTTTTCCCCGACCGTCAGAGGAGCAGAAGCAGACAGACCTTTTGCTGGCCGATCAGATGTGGCCTGCCCAGCCATACCTCCTGCCAGCCCCAGGAACCACACGGATAGCGCTTGCTCAGAGGGATTTTTTCCTCCTTAGCATGCTAAAGCAACAGCCCTAAAGCACACACAGAGCTAAACTGGTGTAAAACCAGTGCGAGAGCAGAACCCACTTTGGCAGGGGATGGGCTCGATGCGGCTCTGCTGGCTCTTCGCCCTGGGACCCATCCAGGGTGGGGAGAAAGCAGATACAGGGCAATCTTCGCTCTGTCAAGGTTTGCTCTAGCCTCTAATGCTTAGAAGTGGAAAATATTCACAGTTCTTTAAGATAATGATTCTTCTCTCTCCCTTTTGGATTTCTGGATGTTCCAGGGGATTGCATTCTTCCATGAGTGTCATTTGTTTCAGAGCATAGGATCACAGTGAGACAGCCTGGGCTTTAATTTCTGGGAATATCTTTATAGGCTTGTTTTCATGGCTGTATAACAACATTATTTTATCTATCCATCTCTCATTCTGCTTCCTGATATACAGAATTATCAAGACTACCCATCAGTCACACTTGTGTTTTCTAGCCCTTGGTACCATTATCATTTTTTCGGATATCTTTCCAGTATTACAGCTACACTGATCTTGGTGGCTTTAAAAAAATTATATAAAGTCTTTAAGAAACTGTTGAGATGTGCAACATGAGCTGAAGAGAAGCAAAAGATTAGACTTGAGTTATATCATTGCCGGCTTCCTGAGTGTTCAGGTGAGGAAAAGCTGTTAACTAACTTGCATGGTTTTTTTAATAAGGAGAAGAAAAAAAAAAAAAGTGGTGTGGAAGAGCAGGACATCTGCTTTTATAATTATGTGCTAACGAGCTGGGACTGTGCACCACATGATGTTGTCCTCTGCAGCCTTTCAAGTACCCAGGCTGCCCAACTGATTTCTTTTTGTGGTTACATCAGGATTTCTCAGGTTTTCAGAGGCTTGCCTGGTATGTTTGTGCACCTTACGCGCCAGATGGCCCGAGAGACGATGGGATGTCAGGGTGGCAGATACAGGAGTGAAGATCACTCAGTACAAAGAAAAAAGAGAGATTGTGAGGGTGTGTCCTGCCTCTCCTGAGCTTCCTCTCCACACAGCTGGGCAGGGACCTGCTCAGCTGTGGCACATCACACTGAAATTGGGCCCTCCATGTTGGACTTGTTTGCAAGATAATTAGTGAATGTGAAGGCTGGCTCTGTGGAACACGTGTTTCTCCCTGCCAAATATTTTTGCTGTTCGTTCTGTAGGACACCATGGAAAGTGTTGCTGATGTTTTACATCCTGCTCCAGGTGAGGTTGTGTGTTTGTGGAGGCATCATCTCAGGTACCGCTCAGCTGGTGGTGGGTGGGGGCCAGTGGGGTGATTTGCCTTTTGGGCTTTAGCACAGTGTGAAGCTGCCTCTTTGCTGCCTCAGTTTCCCCCAGGGCTGCCTATGATTGAAGCTAGGGATGTTTCCCTCCCCTTGGTGTAATTGTTTGCTATAACAATGGTCTCAAGTTGTCATCTCAGAACTGGTATCAACCAGATGCTTTTCCTCCTGGAATTTGGGCAGAGGTTACAAGAAATGGTCTGGGTTTCTTAAGAAATATCTAACTTTCTTTTTTTTCTGTGAAGTTTTCACTTATTTAGTGTTGTGTCTACTGGCACTGATTTTTTTCAGTGTTGCTACAAAATCCCAAAGCAATAGGAGGAAGATTTTTTTTTTTTCCCCCCTCCCTTGTGTGCTTTTCAGATGATGTTGGAGATTAGCTGGAGGGAACAACTAACTGCTCTGTTCCCAGCACAGTCTCCCCATCCACAGCTAAAATACTATGGGAATAGGTGTTGAATGCAGCATCTTGTTTTACTTTCTGCCACAGTTCTGAGTGCCAGTGCTTCTATTGTTTCCTTTTTGAGCCCCATGGCTCTAACTTATTCTGTGTACTTCCCTCAGTGTATAGAAATATACATAAAAAGAAAGAAATCACCCATTTTTGGCTTCAGGTTTAGATTGCCATCGGTCAGCAGTGGCAGTCAGTGCATTTCTTTAGATTCGTGCTGCCCTGGTCAGCAGTGTGTGAGAGGGGAGATGGCTTTGAGGATGCTCAGAGACTCTGTCTTTTCTCAGCTCACGGTGTGCTGTGCACGGGGAGAGCTTTGCCTGTTGTATTTGCAGCAGTGGAGGTGATCGAATAGCACCATCCCACTCTGATTTTTGTTAATAAGCAAGAAAAGATGTGCTAATCCTATAAAAGTGTCTGATAAATCTGGCAGAGACAGGCTGTGCTGTTCCATGGAGGCTTTCCTGACCGCGGGGTGGATGAGATGTGCATTGGAGCTGTTGCTGTTGAGGAACATCCTCTAGAGAGGACAGGAATTGCTGAAAGGGCTCTCCAGCTACTTGTGCTGGGCTCGGGAGATTTCCCATGTTGGTGCTAGCCTTTCCAACGTTTATGGGAACCACAGGCTTTGCAGAGCCAGCAGCCACCTCTGGGCTGAGTAATACCAGAAGCAGGAACCTGTTGATCTGTGTAGAGCATGCTACAACCGCAGTGGTAGGTGATAACTTCTGGTCCTGATGATTTGAAGACGACTTTTTATTTTTTTTTTCTTCCCATGCACATGTGGAAGGGAACTGGCACACCTGATGCCCCTGGCAGGCGATGCCAGAAGCTGGTGGGTGAAAGTGTGGGTCACTGTGGGCTCTGGCACCTCTTAGCTGACTTATCTGTGGCTGGGGGTTCAGCATGTGGCATCCATTTGCTGGACTGGTGAAGTCTGTGAAAAACCTGGAAATTAATTTCTGACCAGGCTGAGGCATCACTTGCCATTTAAAACTGTAAATCTGTGTTTATCCAACGCTAACAGATGTAACGTAAATGAGTTCCCGTGCTCTCTGCTGGTTCGCTAATGGCACTTGTTTATAAGTGCTTTATGTTAACAGCTATTTGATGGTGCCCGTTAGTTTTTCCTAGGTTAATGTTATATAATAAAGAGAATGCTAGCCAAAAGCAATAGTAATACGATAAACAAAAAATCCAAATGCTGGGTGAGAAATGTAATGGAGCGAGGGCTGAACTCCAGTGGGAGTTTGGTTTAATCTAAAGGTTAAAAAATGTTATAATTTGGGTTTAAGTAAATTGGCTCTTTAGTCCCAGAGGTCTTGCTCTTGTACTTCTTGTGCCTCCAAAGCTTCCACTAATGCCGATGGGAGTCTTGGGCGCACAAGAAATGTGGGTTCAGGTACTAAAGTTACAGATTGGCTTGGACCAAAACCCCTAATCCAAATACCTCTGGCTTTTGAAAGCATTTGCCAATTGGATTTGAATCTGGACACAAACATTGTGGCTTGAGCTCATCTGAGCTCACTTACATCTGTGTAAATCTGTAGTATGGCCCTGATCCAGCAAAGCACGTAAATATGTGCTTAATTTGACTTCAAGGGGACTATTGTGCGCTTAAAGCTAAGCATGTGTTTAAGTGCTTTGCTGGACTGAAGTCCAAATACATGGGAGTCACTGAAATGACACCAAATAGTGCAGTGTAAGTGAGAACTGAAATGAACCAAAATGTTTGCGTTTCTACCTGGAAATGAACACCCTGTTCATATCCTATGTATCCTGCATGCACTTTATGTTTTCATCCACCTGCACATAATGTATTCTTTACAGTAACCTGTCCATTCAATACATTAGAAAAGAAATATACTTTGCATTTTCCTGCTCTATTACTCATATTTCATGAAATGTGTTCTTATGCCAAATGTCTGTTTATATATATTTATACATGTTGTTTCTTTATTGATATTGGCAAGATACAAGAAGAAAAGATATATTTTACAGTTAAAAACTTGTAAACAGTTTTATCCCTCATTTAAAACATTTTTTTAGAGTTTACCTGACATGGTCAAATGACTTTAACTTATTTTTGGTTTTGCCAGTCTGACCAGTATGAAAAATATTTGTTAAAGGTATAGGCTTGTTTTTAGCTGCAAATAAATGTTAAATGTGTTTACAATTAAGTGACATGTGAATATGCCTTTACACTTAACTACTAAACGCTGCTGTTGTACTTTAAATCCCACTTTTAGTGATTGCCACGCTACATAAAGCTGTCAATGAATATTTTCACGTGAATACATTAATACCAGTTAAAAGATGGTGTATCTCTTGTCGACTGCTGCAACTGGTTGCAAAGAGAACACAAAAGGGTTAATTAAGCCCAGCCCTGCAGAGGTGGCAGAGGCACAGACTAGAAGTGGGAATTAAACCCAAAACAAATACAACAAGAAATAGCCCTCGTGCCTGCGTATGACGACCACAATGCAGACATAAAGAAGTGTAAGCTGCGAACGTCTGTAGGTTATTAATGAGGTAATAGAAGCAAAATTAGGTATCAGCAGGGTTTGGCTCTGTTTGAATAAAACAGAGATCTTTTATCTCTGAGTGCTCTAGGAAAGACTCATAAGCTGTGATTTGGTGGTCTAGGCTGTGCCCTTCTTGGTTATGGGAGTTGACTCATGCCATTTAAACTCACCAGTGTTTTCCACTCAGGGCAACCAGATGTAGGATCAGATGCAGAGAACAGCTGGCTGGGAAAAGGGAAAAGGTTTGCATGGCAGTTTATGAGGGAAAAAATGCTTTTGTGTGCTTACTTTTGAATCAAAAGAATATTTTGCACTGCAGCTTTCTGCGTCTGGAGAGTAGATGCTATTTTCTTGCAGAGCCAGTGTGGGGAAAGCACGTAACAGCAGTGCTGAAACCCCTCCATGTCCAGCGCTGACCGCTGAAGAGGCTGAGACTGACTCCCCATTGATTTTGGCAGCATCCTCTGGATTTACTTCAGCATGGATGAGAGCAGAGCTTGGTCACAGACCTCAATATTTGTTCTGTTTAAGTTAAGAGTAAACTTTCTCCAAAATAAAGGAAAAATACTCCTTTCTTGACTCGCGGAGGGGTTGACAGCCGGAGATGCTGCTGATGCATTGCGCAGAGTGATCTGCCCTGCCCTGATCCCTCCTCGGCCCTACTGTCATCGAAGTAAGTGGCAAAGCTCCCATTAACTTTAATGATGCAGAATTGACCCTAAATGGATAAGGTTTCCCTTTAAGAAAATTTACTAAAGGATTCAATTACACTATAAATGTATTCGGTGGTTGTGAAGTGATTCTGGTGCATGTACAGCCAAACCCTGAATTCCTTCTCAAATAAGTGTCTGAGTGAGGATTGATTACAAATCCCGCTCTAAGTTACACCCGAATAACTCCCCTCGAGCCAATAGCCGCACGGGGAGGCTGAGCCGTACGGTTCCTGTCGCATCTCGCTTCTCCTTGCATCGAACGGGAGCTGGGGGGGATGGAACCAGTCCCTGTGGATCTGCAAAGCTCCTTGTGACCCAAAGCTGCACCTGTGGTGTGATGGAGGCTGCACCGAGGGCGGTTTTGGCCCCTCGGACTTTGAAGAGCTCTGGCATGATGTAATCCCAACCCTGTAAGCTGCTGTGGGACCCTCGGGTTGAGAGATGCCCTATAAATCTCAGTCACTGGGTTTTGTTACCTGCCTGCTATGTTACATGACTAATGACTTAAGGTAAAGAATGGGTATTGGAGAAACGGGTAATTAACAAAAACATCCTTCTATGTTTTCTGCTCAGCTTCCGTGACTGGTGTTTTCAAAAGCTGGGCAGATATGATTTGTAGCCTCCCTCTTTCACAAATGCAAAGGCAGGGCTGATTTGAAACCTGGCAATCCCTGAACGTTCCCCTAGTTTCCTGCCCTTGCATTTCACGTGGCCTGGGCTGGTTTTTCCAGAGGGTCACCAGTGTCTGCCTTGACGTGACGGTTTTGTGCTACAGTTAGTTTTTTCTGGAGCGTGGGGCTGCTTTGAGAGTGGCCCGATGCAAGTGCATTAGCAAAGTGAGCCTGCTATAAAATATTGCTGCATCCAGCTGCCCCATCTATAGGTCAAGCTATTTGTCCGATCCAGACAGAGTGTCTAGCTCTCCTGGCAGTGTCCGTTGCTCTGGCATGGGAAAACTTGTTTTGTTTAGCACTAGGGAAACAATATATATAAATAGTAATGCTTGAACCTAAACACTCCTGTTGTCTTTATGCACGGGGTGCTGTGTTACTGGTTATTTTATGATAGATTCCACCCCCACTACCCCCTCCCCCACCTCGAAGGACTTGAGTCCCAGCCTGCAGAATAGCTGCCGTTGAGTGGAAGCATTCCTGCTATTTTCCCCTCAATTCAGAGGAAGCAATGCACTTGTTGTGTTACCTTGGTGAATCGAAAGTGGTTTTCACTTCCCTCAATTAAGCCTCCTTTGGCGCTGGCCCCTCCAAGGTGGAAAGCGGAGCGCACTCAGGAGCGCTGCCACTGATTTGAATTCCTAAATTCCTCTCCTTGCAAACTTCAAAGGCAAGTATATTGCTCTGTCTAAGAGGCACCAATTATGTAAACCCTGGGCTATTCAGAACGTTCCATAATTATTTATTTTCAACGAAAGAGGTTTTAACCCAAACTAGACAGAAAACTGGCATTTCTCCAGTTATTAAATTCTGTTGAAAAAGGTATTAAACAATGGGCAGGGTAACATGGTAGATTAGTGTCCCTTCATCTTCCTGACCTGGGCATGTGTCAGAGCTGTACCGAGCTGACCAAAATTACTTTGATTTGATGGCCATTAAAGGTCAGGAGTAGAATGGGATCAGACGTCTTGGTTGAGGCTGAAGTGCACAACATTATATATTGATAGTAATTAAGTTGTTTCATTTAATAAGCACCATCAGATTTAAAGGCATTGTCACAGTATCGGGGCTGGGAAGAGGAGAGAGGCAGCTGGGATATGGGCTGGGGAGGAGAGAGAGAGAAAGGGTTCTGGAATGAGTGAAATATGTCCCCGGAGTAATTTTTTATTTTATAAACTGAATGCAAACCTGATGGAGAACTATGGAAATGAGCAGTCATGCTGGATACATACATACAGTCTCTCAATATTCCTATACTGTGAGTAATGAAAAGTGCCTTCAGGGATAGGGTGGCCTTACCATTCATCAGTGCCATAGCCTTAAGTGGGTAATAACTAAGAGCTCCCATATCTAGTGTGTATATAAATTCTAGCTCCTCAGTATATTTGCTGCAGACTATATTTAATTTATACAATTCCTCAGCTTTAAAACTGTCAATTGATAACATTCAATTTGTGAGCCTGACTGATAAAAGGGAAGGGAAGAAGTGCTCTCTAGTGGCTAGAGCAGAAGAAGGATGTGGGGGGCAAAGACCGGCATGGGGAGCAGAGTGATGCTTCACCTGGGCTTCGCTCCGTGGCCAAACGCCTCTTTCCTTTTCTCTTTATCCTTTGGGGGCATAAGCTGGTTCCTCTGCTTCAGATGTTGCATGTATCTACAGTCAGCAGCCATCTGCCATGAGAATGACGGTATCTCTCTTGCTGCCAGTCGTGATGGAGGTGGCCTCTCCCTGTGCCTCTGACCCTTGTGAGTTTGGGAGATGATGAGAGCGGTAGCTTGCTAACATCCGTACTCCAGAGATGTGCGTAGGATCAATCCCCGTGTTTGAGAGGGCTGGTGATGGAGCCAACTGGCTTTTGTAAGGAGCAGGATAGGAAGGAAGCCCCCAGTGTAGCAAAATAAAAGGAGGTTAGTAAGTGAAGGCTCTGTGGAAATTAGCTGTCCTGCGGATGCACAAGTGGGTGTTGAACTTGGCCAGCACATGCAAACGCAAGAGCTGACTCTGCCCTCGGACACAGCAGTGATGGGAGATGTGAGTCCCCAGGACTAAATTATGTGCCAGTCACTCGAATGCTATAAAGAGAGCCAAACTCTCACACTTCAATAAATTTGGGAAGTTGAAGGGAAAATGGCCAAGCAGTTTGGATTTCTGCTTGTGAGCCCAATATTGCACATTTTTCACTGCACGAAAGAAGTCATTATTAACAGAGCGCTTTGTTCTTGATCCACGTTTCAAATGCCCTTGTGTTGGGGAGGGGCTGGTCCAGAGCTTGGCTCAGCTTCCCTTCATTGTAAGAGGTACAGGTTCCTTCTGACCCCAAGCTGCTGCTGGGCTGCGAAGTCTCCCCAGCACCCAGCTGTCCCACGTGGGCCCTCTCTCGTGACACGGTGGCAGCAGCCACGTCGGTGGCTACGGTCACTGTTGAGACTTCCAGGGCTGATGCGACTTGCAGAGGCACTGCAGGCACTGGTGGTTCCCACTGGTCTTCTTGGTGCTGCACCTGGTGTGAGGCACAGCAGGTGCTCTGTACCCCTGTTTGGGCTCTCTGGGCTGGTGGCAGCCAAATCACCTGGCCAAGGGATAGAGCAGAGATGCCAATGAGGGTACGTCACAGATGTGAGGGGTGTGGCAGGGCTTCAGAAGAGCTGGACTCTGTTTCCCCTGGTGTATAGTTGTGCATCGTGGTGCTTAGGGACATGGTTTAGCGATGGACTTGGCAGTGTTATGTTAATGGCTGAACTCAATGATCTTAGGAGTCTTTTCCAACTAAAGGCTTCTATGATTCCGTTCTATGACCTTGCTAATAGAGGGGCCAGGAGGATAACCTGGCTTTCGGGGTAATTTCTTCTTCTGTGTGGGACTTTGAGAAACATCATGCCTTGTGTGTGGAAGCTTTTAAAAAGTAATTTAATATATTGATTGGAAGGAAACAATAACGAGAATGGAGGGGATGGAGACTTTGTAGATGAGAGTTGGTCTTATGAAAGAGTTGTGTGGTAGGATGCTGGTGTGGACTTGTGTGTTTGCTGCTTTGCATATAAGGAAATATCACTTGTCCTGAGGGTCAGGGTCAGACAATTCATTAAATGTCCTTTGAAAGCTATCTATTCCAAGCTGCTGCACTAAGTCACCTGTTACTCAGGCGGCAGTGCTGTGTTTAGGGTAGAAGGAAGAGGAGTAACCTACTAGTAGTGCCTCCAGGAGCAGGACAAATATACTCACAATTGCTAAAATAGTAAGAAGGCAGGATGGTCTGCGTCCAGATGGTGTTTTTTAGGTTCAGCTGTAGTTTTAAATGGCTGAAGCCTTGATGTTACTGTTGAATGGGACTGCGGAGCGCAGCTCCCGACAAAGTTCATCGGCTTCGGGCAGCCGGGAGTGGAAATGCTTGCGTGAACCGGGAGGTGTCGGATCTGGCCAAGAGCAGTGTGGGACAAGCAGGAAGCGTGGCGTGGGGCAGGCGTCCAGGAAGAGGATGCGAGGAGGAGTGGGTACTGTGTTCCTGGAAAGCTGGTGGTGAGGAAGCACTCCCGGCTGCGGGTGGAGGCGGTGAGAGGAGGCAGGGTGCTTGTTACAAGCGTGGTAACCTGCAGGACAGAAGATGCACAGCTAAGCAGAAACATGCTGGCCGGGCTGGGTTTGGGTTTGCTTTGGGCTCAGATTCAGGAATAAAACATATTTTTGGCTTAGCAATGCCTCATCCATGCTCCTTTCTGGAGACACCACATTTCTCAGTGAAGCGGAGAAGCTGGCTCTCATATCCTCTGCGTACTTCTGCAAAACTCCTACTACTCCCTACATCTGTGACCCAACCTCTTCAAGCGGTCCATTTTTCAATCACTACTGAGCACCTTAATTGAGCAAAATAACTCCATTAGAAAAGGGTCCCAGATCAATAGATATATAAGCATCAAGTAGAGATAAGTAAACTTGAAACTGGCATCATAATTAACCTGCTGCAGAGAGAGCAAAATGATTTAGCAATGATTGAACATTTGGCCAAGAAATTTTCAGCTAGTGCCTGCTTTGCCCAAACTCTTCAATGGGAGAAGAATCTCCTGAAAAATTACTCTAAATGGCCCAAATCACAGTTCAGAGCTTCCGATAGCCCAAGAAAGGAAACAAAAAGCAGGAACATTTGCTAAATAAGGGCTGCAACAGGTCTTGGAGGGCTGTGATGGAAATAAACCTGTTGAAAGCTAAACAAAACCGTGTACTGCCGCAGTACAAAAGAAGGAAGGAAGGTGATCACCGTGAAATGCTGCTGTGCGCCATGAAAACCCTATACCCTTCTAAGAATAAGTCTTCCAGTATATGGGTCAGGAAGCAGCACGGCTTCAGCGTGGATGCCTAGTGAAAAACAAAGTGATTGTTCAGTGGTATGTTAATATAGCAGGTGCAGTTTTATTTAAACAAGAGGTAGCTATTGTTTTCTGGAGGTGTGGTGATTTACAGGCTCATAGCTTATCCCAGAGGATCAGGGTGTTAAGTCATGTGCATGTACGTGTGTTTCAGCCCAGGGTGGCCCTTCTCCTGTCTGCATCCCTGAGCCAGGAGGAACTTAAAGGGAAGGATCCCGTAAGCTCAGCAACATTAAATCGGGAGGGTTCGTTGAGGTGTAATATGTGAACTACTGAATGAAGGGACCTGGGTTTGGGATGAAAGGGAAGTACAGTCTCCAGTCCACGTTATAGTCAGGACCCCAGCTGATCTCAGTGGGATTTATGTGTGAGGATTTGTGGAAAGAACATGGCCTTATAAACACTACTTGCCCGGCAAGCCATGGGAGAGAACGGGAATTAACAAATATCTTCATTCTTGACAATTACTTCAGTGCAGTACCTCCACGCCTCAGCACAAAGCCTCCAAAATGAAATAAGTGATATTTGTATTGGTAAATGTGCTGTGATATGGTTTCTCCCCTCTCCCTGTCCTCACAGATTTTTTTTTATTTTATTTTATTTTTTCTTTTGAGCTTCATCCTGGGCAGATGAGAAGCAGGAGAAGCATCTTGCCCCATCACAGAGACAGAGCTACGTGGGCTGGAACCTGGTCCTGCCCTAGGAGGGAAGCTGAGCTGGTTTCCCTTGGGGCTTTATCCCCATGGCAAGGGGCTGCTGCTGATGCATGCTGTTGGGGCAATTTCATACATTTTATCTGATGAGTGGGCTTAAATAGGTCAAAATGCTAATGTGAAGCTTATCTTTGCATGGTAATATGCTTTTTTGGGAGATAACCCCAGTGCACTGGGCTGGTGGGGAACAGTATCTTGTCTGGCTTAGCTCCACAGCAGCGTTTTCATTTTAGCTGTACCTTGTCTAAATCTCACTGCCTTTGTGTAGCACGCAGGTACGGGTGCAGCCAAGCTCTTCTGCAGCTGGTGGTTATTTATGTCTGTTTGTTTTCCCTCTTCTGCCTGGAGAACATCTTTCCAGAACGGTCAGGTTGCACTCCGTGCTCAGAGTAAAAAAATTTTAGAGACTGGGTAAAAAAGCCTATTCCAGCCCTGAAAAGCCTGCTATGTCACTCCAAGCAGAGAGTGGCTTCTTTTTTTTTTTTTTAAAACTTTTTGGCTAGAGAAGAGGGTCTGGGCTGGATTCTTCAATTTTACACTGCTGTAGAGTGAGAAGAGCTTTATTGGGGTTCATGCATTTACACCGAAGTGGAAGCAATGTAAATAAACATTTAAATGAAGCAAAAAATGTTGTTAATCCACTTACACCTTGGCAGATTGTCTCTGCAGATACCTACTTTCTGGTGTGAAAAACATCTTTTAGTGTTGGGGTTGAAGGTGATGTGAGCATGGTGTTGCTAACACGAGACCTGCCCAGTAGCTGGGTCTGCCCAGAACAAGCAGGCACTGCCTCCTGCAAGCCATGGCCAAACCCTTGAGGAAATCCTGGCCAGGGTGCCGTAGGGTTATGCTGGGATGCTTTGAAGGAGATCGGGCTGTGACTCCGGTCTGTAAGTGGTGCCTCGTGCTGGCTGGGCTGAGCCCCTGGACCTCCCTACCTGCCCTGTTCCTCACTTGGCTCAGACTCAGCTTAATGCTGCACTTTCACTCGAGGTGATTAATATTGCTCTAATATTTGTCCGATGGTAACTCCCACCGACGGGCAGGGCAGCGCCCTGTTGTGCTGCTCATTGTACA
Source organism: Ardeotis arabs (assembly GCA_011801015.1). Classification (NCBI taxonomy): domain Eukaryota; kingdom Metazoa; phylum Chordata; class Aves; order Otidiformes; family Otididae; genus Ardeotis; species Ardeotis arabs. Next base: position 25,737 of record JAAGAY010122711.1, read on the forward strand.
AGCTGTAGTAAATGACTGTCCCTTCCTCAGTGAGCTCATGGGCTAAAATTAATAGTGATTTTGAAATGCAGGGTGATTTCTGAGTGAGGGCTGTTGTTATTATTACTAATTTTTTTTTCCATAGAAACAGAACACTTTATTACTTTTGCTGAAGAAATTCACGTTATCAGTTTCCTTTCACACAACAAAGCACCCTCCCATTCTTCTTTAATAAACATTAATCGCTTAAAGCTTGTTCTGCGCTTTGCATGTAGAAAATACTGCAGAAACGCCAAGTATCTTTCTTATTTTTTTTCTTCCTGGAGCTTCCAGTTCACTGAATCCACCAAGCCAAGATAACACCATCTTGGAGGGCCAGCGCTGCGACAAATTTACAGTCTGGGAGCTTATATCTTTCCAGGCAATTGTCTTCAAACAGACAGTGCATTTCTGCGTGTCAGAGTCGCAGGGCTGGAGTTTCTTCTGAGAAACAGCCGAGCCTGCCACCGCTGAACCCCTGAGTGACAGCAAGTGCTTTTCGGCTTCTGTTGTGATTTTTTTTTTCTTTTTTTTTTTTTCTTCTTTTTTTTTTTTTTTTTTTTTTAAAAAGGGTTGG
>JAAGAY010122712.1:1844-49200 GCA_011801015.1 Ardeotis arabs
TTTTTTAAAAAAAAAAAAAAAAAAAAAGTTGTTGTGCAATACTGAATTCAGACATGTACCACAAGTTAATGGTAGACTAACACTGAGGGGGGGTGGGGTCTAGGCATTGTGCTTTTGTCAGCATACTCTTGAGCTTTTAAGTCTACTATGTCTGAACTGTGGTTTCTTGTTTATCCTTTTTTTTCTTTAGTTGGACTGTAATGTATGGTCTGTCAACCTGTGAATCTTTTAAAGTATGATTCAGGTATTGTTGTATTCTTTACTGTGTAATAAAAATGTTAAAAATCTGTATTTCTGCCTTCTCCGTGGAACTTCATTCCTGATGTTCCCTCTGTGAATGGTACTTCGAGAATCACTAGGCCTAGTGCAGGGAAATGTCACTTGAAGTGCTGCCATGGATCACAGAATCATGTAATCTCATTTTTCCCAGCTTCTGCTTGAGACAGGACAGCTTTGGTGTCAGCTTCTTGGGGGAATCTCTGCTGAGTTTTAGATTATGACCCCATCCAGCTAACTCAGATCTGTTACTTATTTCTGGCTGGTGAAGATCTTGTAGGAAAACCTCCAAAATGCTGATGCTTAAGAACTTGCATCAGAGATGTGCTTTGCCTTCAAAGTCAAACTAATGCCTAGATTAATGGGTGTCTTAAGCCGTATCTGTTTTTAATGGTTCCTCTGCACTTGAGCTTTTGCACAGAATCATCGGAGGCATCTATTTTTAACTTAATGGGAATACTCATTAAGAAAGGGAAGCAGCCTCCTGGAGAGCAGTAACTTTTACAGCCTTCGTCCAGTGCAGTTCCCAAGGGTACCCTGTGGTACATGCAGGGCTCAATTAACCATGCTGTCTCCAGAAGTAAATCCATCTATAGCATGGTTGTTATAGAAAGTAAGACCGCCCTAGCAGGAGGAGAACACCATCAACGTGATTTCCATGTATACCCAGTATTTGGTCCTAGCTCTGTACCACAGTCTGCTCCCAGGAACTTCCTGTGAGTATGTGGATGTGCTGGTTGCATTCAGACGTCGGCATTTTGCCTGTTTCAACCATCCTCCCTCGACTCACGGAATTCTCTTGCTTCTTGTAGATGCATAGTATTTTTAAAGACATGAAATAATGAGCTTGACATTGATGATATTTAAATTGTGATTTGAGAATGGAATTAACATCACTCCCTAGCTCCTGCATCCCCCAAAAGAGGAGAGGAAGTGTGTGTGCATTACAAAGCCCATTTCATGGATCAGCATTCACTAGAAGGATCCTATTTCAGTTTGGGTTTGCAGCAGAATCATAGATATAACCAAATGTCTCCAAGACTGACCCAGAGCATCGTCAGCTCTTCACCTTGTTAAGAGACAGAGGAGGTATTTTTTGTTCATTTTGCGAGTTGATGTAAGGTAAAGAAGAGGCACAGTAGCATAAATAAATGCATCATGAAGACACGTGAAATGAGTTTTTATTCTTTTTAACATCAGAACTCCAGCACTGAACTAAGCCTCTCTTGAGGCTTTTACTTGCCTTCTAGTGATTTGATTAATTTGATTCATCAGTACAATTTGTACTTTTGAAAGTGTTCTTGAGAAAGCCCTGTTTGCAAACGGCCACACTGATACCAGGAGCTCCTCTGTGTCTCTGCAGTGGCCATGGCCTTGGCTCTGGAAGGGGCCATTGCCAACGGAGAGCTGATTTTTCACCCTTCCAGTTATACTGCCATTAAATTGCATTTAGAATGGAAAGGCAATCTGAGTACAGAGTTGTCAGTTTTCAAACCCCAGGCTTCGCAGAGCAGAAAATATTGTCAGCCTACGCTGCACTGGGAAATGCTAACTATGAAGATTGAGAGGTTCTGCCCTCGGATTGACTCTTTTTTTGTGTTGTACTGCAGCGTTTGATTTTGTAAGCTCTGGGGCAGGTAAGATGTAGGTTTTGTACCAAAAGCTCTTACTGGTTTCTTTTTCCCCAGCCCATAGATCGAGAGCGCCTGATCCCAGGAGAGCAAACGGAGGGTGCAGTGTCAGCACTCATAACTCTGCTTTTCCCTTTTCTGACTCAGCATGAGGGGCATCAGCCAAAACCAGGGTGCTTTGGTTTTTATTTCGGGATCTTCGGAGAAGTGGTGGCAAATTTAAAATGTCTGCCAGAAGAGAAGGAAACCTGATGAGGTTTGAGCCAGGTTACCTGTTTGCTGCTTCATCTCCCCTTCTCCGAGGCCTACCCAGGAGGGTCAGGCCGCACTTTTAAAAGCTAAACGGTAAACTCAAGCTTTGAGTTTTGTACACCTTGCTGCTGCTGCTTTCCTGTTCCTGTAGCTCTCTTGGGTTTCTCCCTTGGTTATTTCAGCTCTCAGACTGTTGATTCATGTGATGTGTGCACCATGTTTGGAGCTGAATTTTTGCTGCTGTTGGGCACAGCAGGAGGAACAAACAGCAACTGCTGAATCCCTGTGTTTTCCTTTACGTGGCTATAGTCTTAGCCTTCATCCCGCATTGCACTAAGGTGAATAGGTAAAGACTTTCTATTTCTGCATAGCCCTTACCGCGCTGTCCCTGTTTTCTGCCTCCCCCAGCACACTGCACCACGAGGCTTGGTTTGGGAGGGAGAGAAGGAACCATGGGGGCAAGGATGGCAGGGAGGGAAGCCAGGTGCTAGGCTTCACTAGGTGGGCCCGAACCAGGCTGGGCTACGTTGGACCGGGTGAGAGGAGACGTGTGGTTTTTTTCCTGGCTATTTGTGCCACTGCTTTGCCCTGCAGGTCTGAGCCCTGTGCTGCCATTTTTCCATCTGTAAAATGGAGTTAACAGTTCTTCCACCTCTGCAAAAGCCTGCTGAGGCCACCAGAGGAAAGCGTAATGCACAAGGTAAGTGTTTATTCTAACAGCAAGACACCTATCTTGGGGGCACTCAAAGAAAGAGGCTAGATAGAGCAGAGGAATGTAAACACACGGGCTTTGAAGGCTAAGGCCATCTTGTTCAGTCTAGATCAAACACCAGCTTCCAGGCACGGGCATGAGCCCAAGAGTACACAAAGTGCATGCACAGTTCAGTGAGCACACTGGCGTCCCCGGGCTGCACCGGGCAGACGCTAATGACAAAGGAGGAATTAAACAGCAGAGCGCAGTGACAGAGTTATGTTTCCTTAGAAATCATTAAACCCAAAGGCAAGTTGTTTTTATAAAGGAAACACCCTGCATGAAGTGCAAGAGATGAGAAATGACAGGGATTTGGCTCCCAACCACACTATGCGCTCGGAAAAATCAACAGATGTAGACTTGTGCAATTTTCTAGCATGCCATTTGTTTCTACGTTGTGTACAACTGGAGGTGACATGCGCTGAGACCCCCATCCCACAGCTCTTGCATTAGACAGGTGGGCAGCATGGATGGGTAAAGGTGGTTACTGCTTCCATCTCCCTCTCGTAGAGCTGGCTTCTCACAGGGGCAGGCAGTGTGTGTATGAGGAAGAGCGCTGGGACCTGGTTTCACCACTGGTCCCAGCAGCTCAGAGCCCAACAGCTTCTCCAGGGCCACAGCCAGCCCAGAACCAGGGGCTGCGCAGAGCATGTGCCATAAAGATGTTTTTTTCCCTCTCTGATAAGAACCACACATACTCCAAAGGAGCCTGGCTCTCGCCTCCACTCCCAAGTAGGCCACAAGACAAGGAGTCATGCAGGCTGCTGTGTCCCGCTCCGTGATGCTGTCGTGGCAGCGGATAAATCTGGCTTTTGTAGGACACTCGGAAGAAAAATCTGCTTGCATCTTTTCATCTCTGTATCTTACAAAGACCAAATGGATGCTTTGAGTCTTTTTTTTTGTTTTTATTTCTGGATGGGAGAAAACCACAAGAAAGACTGACATTAAAGTTCCTCTGGATGCCCCTTCTGCGTGCACGTATGTCCACGTATGCTTGGTTACCCTCAGTGCAAAATGTCTGCCACCCATCTGAGCTCCTGCACTGCAGTTTGTGAAGCTGTGCCCGTAATACCCAGTCCCAAAGCAGCCCTTTATGTCCAGTCTTAAAGCTCTTTATGTCTGCTGTTTTAAGATTCTCTAAAACTTTTTCACTGTTAATGTTTCTTTTCTAAAAACTAATGTAAAAAACATTTCCTGAAGCCTGACGTCAATTGTGGTTGATGGGCTTTGTTTATTCATGCCAGTTAACAGGCTAAACGGAGGTCTACTGTACTTTTGCAAGTAATCTTAATCCCTTTGAATGAATAACAAGAAGAAAAAGATGGGTTGACAGAGGCAGTTAGCAGAGATCATACTTACACATGTTTGTTTTCAGTAATTAGTCACAGTGTTAATAGAAACATCCACTCTAAGCAAAGACTGCTGATTTGCACAAACAGAGGGCCATATGCTCTGGTGGGTGTGGAAGGGGGTTGATAAAACTAAAAACTTTTCAGGAATTTTTATATGTGAAAACTTGCTATTATATTTATTCATTTATTTATCCAGTTTAATTATGTTCATGCCACTTAGGATTTGCAATATTTTCCACTTGAAAATGTCAGAATAAAAACACAGGACTCCATGTTCACCTTCCCTCGCTCTTTCTCACACACACACACAGAGAACAAGAGGATTTTTAAGTGGTTGTCTGTTGTGAAGGGCTTACATATGGAGAGCATATGAAAATGAACTAGGCTGTAGGTGTTTTAACTGTGTAATTTGGAATATGTTGCCTTTTTTACTTTTCCAATAGTACCAAATGGGGTTTGCTGCCGGACTATGAAAGCAACTGCTGCCTTTTACAAAGATTTATTATTTCTTAGTGATATGATAGACTAATAATAGTTCCAAAGGGGGAGATACACTAAGTTGTTAACACACTCCTTTGATTCCAGCCTATTCTGTTCCTGTCAAGTGTAGTGGGGAAACTTCCTTTATGTTACAAAATGCTATTCAATTGCACCTCTCTCTGATTTTTTTTTTCTTTAATAATAAAGGTAATAATTTTTTAACTTCAAACAGAAGGCTTTTTCATTGGACAAAATCAACTTCGCTTTCATAAGGAGCTCATGATCAGTGTAGGTTTTCAAGAGAAAGGAAGCTGTTTGAGTTTGTGTGTTTGCTTTTGTTCATTATTGTGTTTTTAGGCATGTTTATAATTTACTCAGCATGGTGCTTTTGACTTTGCTCATGTGAAACATTTTCTATCTTGCAATTCATCCTTTTGCAATGGGCCCAGATGCTCCCAGCAGTAGCTGGGACACCCGAATCACAAGTCCCAGCCACGGGATGCATTCCTGATTACCTGTGGGGACAAGCATCTTCCTCCTCTGTGGTTCCTCTGCAGCTGGTTTTCTGCCACCTGTCCCCAGTGGGGCCTGGACACTTGCTAACTAATTTGTTCATTTCTAAATCACAATGGTCAAGTTACAAAGAAATTTACCACTGAATCTACTGCCTATATGCAAAATATGAGTCTCGGTTTTATTTACATGAATATTTTAGAGAAGAGAAACAAGTGCATATCCATTTGCAGACCTTTTAGAGTGACATAAATGAATTCACCATGTGTATAACCAAAAAAAACCCAGACCCAAACCATCCAGGCACACACATAGACACAAAGACTACGACAGAAATAGTTCTGGCATGTTGAACACCTAAGACATCTTAGACTGCCTTTCAGTGGCCTCTTCCGTCATCCACGTCTTCTGTACTATTGTTATGGTTTGTCCCTCAAATTGCATATTGCTTCCCTGTCAATGAACTGACCGTGTAGACTGGTCTTCGCATGGAGGTCAAGTCCATAGTAAACACGCTAAGGCAGGCAACCGCTGGCAATGCTCATATATTTCAGTGTGAGGGATGGGAAAACTGATGGGGAAACATGGTTATAGCATGTAAAAAGCTGCTGCAGAACAAAGAGATTAATCTGTTCTCCATGTCCGTGAGCAAGGGGAAAGGAAATGATGTGCTGAAATTTTAGCAGTGCGTTAGGTTAGATGTTGGGAAAAGCTTTTTCCTGGGAAGAACATTGGAGCCCCAGAAAAGCCTACCTGGGAGGGTGTGAAATCCCTGGGACAAGAAGGATGTTAGGGTCAGACTATACAAACGTCTGCCTGACCTATTAGATATAACTGATTCTGCCTTGGCACTGAGATGGACTGGATGAGTCCCAAGGTCCTGAAGGCACCTACTTTCCTGATTACTGCAGTCAACTGCAGCATCACCCTACATTGCCCTTCTCATTCACTCCATACAGACAATGCTATTTTCAAGAGTTTCTGCTGGACAAAGACTTTAACGTATAGCCATGGCAGATCAGAGGCCTTTTGTTGGCTGTTTCCATTATGGTGTTGCCACATCTGGCTGCTGTTGGCCCGGGGTTTGTGTGGTATTGGTATGTCCTTTCACTCCTTTCACAAAGCATCACGGTTAAGGGCTTTGGCCGTGCATCAGTGATGAGTAAAGGCGGATAAATGGATGAGCCGCATTAGCTACAACAGAGCTGTTGCTTTGCAGGAAGCCGGTAGCCAGTGCAGTCCGAGTCCGTCTTCGTCTTTACTAATCTGGCTGGCTTTCCTTGCGGGTGGCTTGGTGCTCTGAGCCTGGGGTTGTGTGTATTGGATTGAGGAGGGGATGTGCTGTGAGCAGAGGTGAGAGCCATGGACAGGATAGCAGACTTCGGTTGGAAACTCTGGAGTCAAAGCCGGGCTGCTTTTGGCTCCCTTTTCATCCCAGGGTAGCAGCCTCCCAGCAGTTTGGCTTTGAGTCACTGTGGTAATTCATGGTTAAAGCCATCATTCTTCGCACATGCACCAAAGATTAAAAGAAAACAGGAAAAAATCCTCTCTGAATGACAGATTTACATACCAGGAGGAAAAAACCCCACATAAATATCTGATTTGAAGAACACAATTATAATATTTTATCCTCATTTCACTAACCATTTTATTGACTGAAAAAGGAGCTACCTCAAGACTACAGATCTAAAGTGCTAACAAATTAAAACCATCCCCAACGGAGAAAGACTGCTAATCTGAAGCGCGCCTCCCAAAAGAATTTCCGAAGATCTATAAATGCCATATGCTGAATAGACAGTATTTCTTTTAAGGTACAAGCAATTTTTTTTTTTTCCCGAATGACTGACCAAACACAGTCAAAAAGGGAAGGAAAAAAGACAAAGGACACCACATAAGAAAAACAAAAACGCTATACCAGCAGAAAATACCAGCCAACATGCATATGGGAACACTTATTTGATCATCTAAATATGCTTATTTTATACAGTGGATGTCCAAAAGTGATTGCATTTGCACTGATTCACTTAATGTAAGAAGTAAAGTTGGCCCAATATCCATATTCCAGAAACAGAGGTAATAAATTAAAGAAGCTGAGGCTCTTCTTACTGCCAAAGCACATTTAAAATGTGAGCCAGAAACAGAGCACAGCTAAGAAGTTTTGGAGGAAAACAGCAAAAGAAAAAGCTGTTATTTTGTAAATATAATTACTCTTTGAAGTGCAGGAAAAGGCCGGTGAGTGAAGACTCAGCAGATTCTGGAGGCCTCAGCAGTGTTCCCTGCCAGGTCCAGGGAGTGACGTTGCCTTTCTCCTGGTGGGGACACCTGTCCCCCACTCCTGCTCACCTCTACCTGTGGCTCTCCCAGGCTCGGCAGATGTTGTTGTCCACTGCCATGGCATGCCTGCAGGGTCACGTCCCATGGTGGGGGCACTCTGCATCCTTAATATCTTAAAATTACAGTTCACACTGTAATCAAACACATGCACTTATGTTATGAAATACATAAATATAAACTGACAATACATATGTACTTTAATATAAGCCAGAGAATATATAGTCTGTTCTCAGTGGCCATTCAACACCAGGACATAAACACCTTCATTACAGCTCTGGGATCAGCCAGCCAGACCCTGGGAACAGTGAGGGAGAAAATGACCGAGTCTTTCACCTGAATCCTACTTTAAGTGAACTAGGCTTTTGATAATTTCATATGATGAGAGACCTCCAGGAAATCCCTCCTTGAAAAGGCTCAGGGCCGCCCAGAAACAGAGATGTGAACATGTCAGGTACACCTTGGCATGTGTATAACTGCAGCCGCTTGCTGCTCTCCCCTCTCTGTGAGCAGCTAAACCAATGTTATACTGTGCTGAAATACCGTATATGTCACTCAGAGGATTTTTTCAGCCATGCATCATGCCCTGTATGGCCTAATGTAAGATGAGTTGCCAGATGGGCTACCTCTGCTTACAGTTAACCTGTCTTCGTGTTGGCCACGTGCTGTGGAAGGCAATAGCGTCTCTTTCTAGCAGCTGACTTTCAGTTCTCATGCATTCGAGACAAAATATCACTGGCCCATTATTTTTTTGAAGAGATTCCGGATTTGACAGGAATAGCATAAAAGTATTCAGAAGAATGGGTCCTTGCTTTTCTAAAGCACTGCCTGGGAGTGCAGTTTTCTCACTTGCACAGCTGACACTTCCTGCACCAGTTGACCTCCTCGATGTTATTTGATAATGCTTTGCTACTCAGCAGCGGCTGAAGGCGATGAGCAAGCTTCTGCACTGCAAACAGGCATGGACATAGTGTCTTGCAGATATGTTTCAGATAAGCTTCTGAGTAGGTGGGATGAGGCGCCACCATCCGCTGTGCCGTGCCAAAGCGAGCGAGGAGCGGCCAAGCGTGGCAGGAACGGAAGAGTAGGCTCCAGAGGGCTTGCAGATGGAGCCAGGTGAAGGGACAGCTGCTAGCAGGCATGGCACTGCTTGCGTCTTGAAACCGGGCTACAGACCTCACTGGGGAAGCAGATCACTCTTGGATGACTTCCACTTGGAAACTCTTCCTCAGTAGAAGGCAGAGGTTTCCACTTGTCAGACTGCTAAGGAAGGCTTTCATCCCTTTTTTTTCCCAGTTGTTTTTCCCTCCTTGTACCAAGCGCTAGCCCCCAGCCTGCTTTGCCTCCAGTGCCTGGTGCAAGCCATGTGGGATGGAGAGCTGTACTGCAGCAGAGACTATCTGGGAACTACGTCTGTGTAAGTATTTGTCACTCTTCAGGCCATAAACTTCCCAAGGAGTCTTATTTTTCCTGTTAATATAGAAGCTGAAAATTACAGGAACTCCTCACTAAAATGATGATGTTAGCTGATTTTGTGTGTAACATGGATTGACATGTACATATGCTGCTGACATGTTAGAAAAGCAGCTATCTGGTCTCAAGCTTCCTAGAGCCCACTCATAGGACACAGATCCAGACTGACTGAATAAAAAAGAGTTATTACTGTGAATCAAAATGTTCCGGGGTATGTTTCCTTAAGGCAAGTAACTTCCTTCATTCCAAGGTTAAGAAAAAATTCCCCTATAAATAACTCAGAGTGATTAAGAGGAGATATCTAAGTACAGGTCACTGAAGAAAGCTCTAGCGTTAAAATGTGTGCTGTCCTTTAAAAGAAAGGAGTTTGCGAGTGACAGACACAAACCATACTAAAAATCAATAGGGTTTTCATATGTCTCGTATACATGCCTCTAAGGATAAGTGATCCCAGTCTTCTCCACATTTCACACTGAGATAACAGCAAATAATAAGCACTTACCAACACCTCCCTTTTCATTTTCTGTTTCATCTTCATGCCTATGTAATCTGTAAGCTTTTCTTTTTGTCCCATTTGAACTCAAGCCACAAATATTTTAAAATCTCAAATGTTCATTGCAAACCAATTGGTCAAAACAAATTTCTGGCCATCCTCATAAAAAAAAGTTTCATTTTAATAATTTCAGAACATTTTTATTTTGTGTTAAATATTTGTATTTTTAAACTCCTTTAAGAGTAAAAATCAACTGCCCTTTTGAAATCAGAGAGTCATCTCAAAATCACAACCTGTTTTGTTTTGAATAGATAGGATGTGAGCAATTGCTTACTGTTGCTGTTGCTTAAAGCCATTGCTCAAATGCGACTCAACAAAACTGATGTTTTTCTACAGGGAGATTCAAGGTTTGGCGCCCTGCTATTCACTAACAAAAAATCACAAATGTTTTATTGGACAATTCCCTTTACCTGTCTTAGGTAGTGCCATTAACTTATATTTTGTGACAAATAAAGTTCTTTACTGCCGTATGGGTGCAAGGGCGTGCCTGCAAGTATCACTGAGAAGAAGACAGCCAGCTCCAAAAACTCCCACTGCTGCTCTCAGGCAAGGGAAGGAGCACAGCCACAAAATCTGCTGAGACAGCAGACTTTGTTTTCCATAGATTTAACAGTGAAACCTAAGGAAAATGGTACGTTCTTGCTTTTCTGGGAAAACAAACCATGCTTTTGAGCAGTTATTAAATAAGTTGTTCATACTGCTCACATTTGCTGGTTAAAAGGCAGTTGGCACCACTGATGACCGTAGACAAATTGGAGATGGAAGAGAAAGGGGAGAGGCATCAGGCAGGCACTGAACAAGGGCACAGATGGTATGATCAACCCGTAGAAATGGGCTGCTCTTGCAGGCGGCTCTCCTATTAGCCATATGTCTAAACAGTCCACCAAATCACGAGAGTTTCATACTTGCTTGATAGTTTTTTACCAGCATCATCATTAGGATTTACCTTGAGCTTATGCAAGGGCTGTTTAAGAAAGATCACCTTCAAGACATACCGTTCAAAAACTTGCCCTGCGACCAATGTTTCTTGCAGAATTTCCTGGCAGTATTTTAAGGAACACAACATTACACAGACCTTCTGTGACGGGAGCAGGACAATTATTTCAGCTGCATGGGGTGTGATATATTGTTTATTCTGGCAAGTGGAGCTGTACATCTGAATGCACCAAGAAAAAGAAAGGGACATGAAGCTCCTTAAAGCTGTGATTAAACTGCAGAGATGAAGAAAATAACAAAAGTGGGGAAAAAAAGGGATAGCTATATTTGTATACTACCATTAACCAGTATTATATAGATAGAATTTGACTTAACTTCAATTATATATTGGCTGGTCAAGTTTCTAACAAACTCGTCTCCTTGGGGAAGCTTTGCTACTGGAAGCGTTTTGTGCTATTAGACTGAATTCTGCAACAGATTCCTTCCAATGGTACCAAAAAGACCTCAGTGCAAATGAAAGTCTGTCTTTGCTGAGGAATCAATATAACTTGGTAGAGAGCTTTGGGGACAGACTTTATTTTCAGTGAAATGAGGAAAAAAAAAAATATTACTCTTGCTCATGTTTTTTTTTTTCTGCTAACGAAGCTTGAGGAAACAGTGTGAAGACTTTTGACTATTTTTTTCTATTAAAAGATCAAATTCTGCTTTCCATTGTAATGCACTCAAAGCACTGCAAGTGCATCCCTATTATCTTCAGCTAAACCCATCACCATCTATTTACTCCAGAGTGAGAACAGAGTCTGGCTACAGAGTCAAAGGATCCAATTCTGCCCTGAGGCTTAATTTGTCCTTTTTAAAAAGTGACCTAAATAACAGCATTCATGCTACCAGGAGAACAGCAGGTTTCCAGTAAGACACAGACACCATTTTCTGTGTGACTGCCCATTGCCTTTGTAATGCATAGCTGCATACATGGGATGGCAGCACGACTGGAAGCTCCACTGTAACAGAGTGTGAAAGCCCTCTGCCATTTAAAGGTCTAGTTTTCTAAATGCTCTAAATTTTCTGAGACAAGTTTGCTTATCCTGAAATTGGATGTGCCTCACAGGGGCGTGGAGCAGGGCTGGTGTTCAGCAATTGAGGAGATGAAAGGCAGGGAGAAACTCTTCACCAGGGCCTATTCTGAAAGGACAAGGGGTAATGGTTTTAAAACAGAGGGAAGTAGATTCAGAATCGACATCGGGAAAAAAATTTTTGCAATGAAGGTGGTGAAACATGAGAATAGGTTGCCCAGAGAGGTGGTGGATGCCCCATCACTGGAAACATTCAAGGTCAAGTTGGATGAGGCTCTGAGCAACCTGATGTAGTTGAAGATGTTCCTGCTTATTGCAGGGGGGTTGAACTAGATGACGTTTAAAGGTCCTTTCCAACCCTAACTATTCTATGATTTCAATAAGCGTTTTGATGTAGCAACCTCTACGGGAGAAGCAAGTAAACCTGATTTGGGAGCTGCACGATTTTACTGGGGCTTGCAGTCAACTGTTACAAGAAAGAAACAGACTATTTCAGGGGATGCAGGCTTGGGAATTAAAGAAGTTACAGAATCACAGAATGGTTGAGGTTGGAAGGGATCTCTGGAGGTGGTCTAGTGGTGATCTGGTCCAACTCCCATGCTCAAGTAGGGTCACCTAGAACCACTTGCCCAGGACCATGTCCAGACACACTCGCTTATCTATTAAATGAATTAAAACTCTACTGGTTTAGGAGTCGGATGCTACTGACCTCCAAGTCAGTTCAGAGCCAACCACGAACAGTCATTTCTTCTTGCATATAAACACAGAATCATAGAATCATAGAATCATAGAATGGTTAGGGTTGGAAGGGACCTTCAAAGGTCATCTAGTCCAACCCCCCTGCAAGGAGCAGGGACATCCCCCACTAGATCAAGTTGCTCAGAGCCCCATCCAACCCGGCCTTGAATGTTTCCAGGGATGGGGCAACATAATTTATCACAGTCTCTCTCAACCAAGAGCATGTGCCTGAGGTGCAGACAGAGTTATTTTGGAGTTTTGTGTTTTGAGAACACCATGAAATTCAGAAAGCTCAAGTGAGCTGGCAACCCTGAATGCTTGCTGCAAGCAGAGGCCATTAGTGGAAAGAAAAATGAAGAACAAAGAATGAGAAGTTTGGAGCTACCATGAGAACTTATTCAGGGAAGACTGGGTCAGCTGGTGTGAAAGGAGGATGGACGTAGTGGAAAAGTAAAATCCTAGGAGAGGTCACCAGTTTAACAACAGTTAGGGAGGGGGTCACTGTCAACCACCCATTCTCTTTCTCCCTGGCTTTGTGGGCTTTGCAGAGCCCCTGGCTCTCCAAAGATGTCTGAGCTATACTTCCTCCATATATATGAGAATATCTCTCCTCCTTCCCTTTGTATGCAAGCTAGAAAATCAGCTATTTGCACAATACATTTCAAATCCATCTCTCTGCCATCTCTGATGTGTCAGTGCCAACAGCCAAAACTACAGGAAGCATGAGTCAATGCTTCCCAGTGCTGAGGTTTCTGGGGAAGAGCTGAGAACTGGCATGCTTGCTCCACATCACAGGAGAAGAATGCTGATGGAGACAGGTTTCTGATCCTATCCACCTCACCAGAGTACTTCCATCTCAGCTGAAAATATCAGATAAAGGTAAATGATCCGCTTACTTGTCTCTTTTCTGTTTAAAAGTCAGGTATTTTCTAAGCACTTTAAAAGCTGATTATTTCTGAAAATATTCATAGAATCATAGAATCATAGAATGGTTAGGGTTGGAAGGGACCTTCAAAGGTCATCTAGTCCAACCCCCCTGCAAGGAGCAGGGACATCCCCCACTAGATCAGGTCGCTCAGAGCCCCATCCAGCCTGGCCTTGAATGTTTCCAGGGATATTGTTGCTGTTTGATATGTCTCATGAGGATACTGGAAAAGTCTAGTGATCCAAATTTGGGATCATACAAATCAAAGGGTCAATATAAAGAATCCTTCTTTACCTCTTCCATACTCCCCCACCCTGGTTTTGGTTTGACAGATTCTCTCAGTACTATTTTCTTGGGTCTGGGGAACAAGCAAGGTGCAGACCCAACCCTGGAGATCTCAGTGACCCTGGCTGTGCTCAGGTCACTGCCAGGTAACCACTGCCTGCTCTGGGCAGCAGCCCTGAGTGTTGGCCTTAAGGTGGGCTGGGGAGGGATGATGGGTCTGTGTCTTGATGGTCCAGTTCCCCCTTGTCAGTGGGAATTAGAGATTTCTGTCTTTCCAGGGATGGGGAGGAAGGTCATAAGAGCTCAGCCTGCCTCTTCTCCCGTGTGGCACTGTTCTGGTTTTGTTTAGTGAGGGGGGGCCTAAGGCGGTAGCTTCTGTAGGAAACTGCTAGAAGTTGCTCCCCTTTGTTCAGTGGACTCGGCCGGGCCTAGGGCGGACCTGCTGCTGGCCAAGGCCAAGCCAATTGGTAGCAGAATGTTCTGTGATAACGCCTCTGCGATAACGTATTTAAGAAGGGGAAAACAGGAAAAAAAAAGAGAGAAGATGTGAAGCAGCTGAGCGGGGGCAGAGAGCGGGAGGCGCAGGCCTCACCCTCTGGCCTCCCGCTGGGCAGCTGACTGGGCCCAACTCAGCCCAGCCCGGCTGCAAGAAGTGGAGAGGAGATGAGAAGTGAATAAGATGTAAAAAGGATCCTGGGACGCGTCTGCCAGCCTGTTGTGAGGAACGGCTGCAGACGCCAACGTCAGTGAAGAAGGAGGGGGAGGAGTAATGCTGCTCCTGGCCAAGATTCCCCTGCAGCCTGTGGTGACGACCATGGTGGAGCAGGCTGTCCCCCTGCAGCCCATGGAGGTCCACGGAGGAGCAGAGATCCACCTGCAGCCTGTGGAGGACCCCACGCCGGAGCAGGGGGAGGCCTGAAGGAGGCTGTGGCCTGTGGAGGGCCTGCTGGGGCAGCTGTTCTGGAGGGACTGCACCCCGTGGAAGAGATGACCCACGCCGGAGCAGTTTCACGGACTGTGGGAGGGACCCCACGATGGAGCAGAGGAGGAATGCGATGAGTTCTTCCCCCGACGACGAAGTAGCAGCGTAAAACAACGCGTGATGAACTGACTGCGACCCCCATTCCCTCTTGCCCCCTGTGCCGCTCGGGGTAGGGGTGAAGGTAGTAGAGATAATGTTAAGCCCAGGAAGAGGGAGGGGTGGGGGGAGGTTATCTTGTTCCCTGTCTCATTCTCCTGCTAGTTTTAGAAATAAATGGTTTTCCCCAAGTCGAGTTTGTTTTGCCCGTGATGGTAACTTTAAGGATTTCTCCCCGTCCTTATCTCAAACCTCGAGCTGTTTTTTCCTTATATCATCTCCCCCTGTTCTCTCCGAGGGTGGGGGGAGCGAGAGAGAGACTGCGTAGTCTGGTCCTGATCGGGGCTGAACTACGATGGGCACACAGCAGCTTGCCAACTTGTCGATCTGCTTCTTGCTCCTTCGTGTGGTTTAAGTTCCAGTTCCTCTTTTCATAGAATCATAGAATCTTTAAGGTTGGAAAAGACCTCTAAGATCATCAAGTCTAACCATCAATCTAACACCATCATGCCTACTAAACCATGTCCTGAAGTGCCACATCTACATGTTCTTTGAACACCTCCAGGGATGGTGACTCCACCACTTCCTTGGGAAGCCTGTTCCAGTGCCCGATCACTCTTTCAGTAAAGAAATTTTTCCTAATATCTAATCTAAACCTCCCCTGCTGCAAATTGAGGCCATTTCCTCTTGTCCTGCTTGGGAGAAGAGACCAACACCCGCTTCCCGACAACCTCCTTTCAGGTAGTTTTACCTCTCATGTTTTCTCTCATTCCACCAGGTTTAGGATCTGGGGCTGCCCTGAGGAGTGCCTAAATTTAAACTTCTGAAAACAAGGAGATACAAGATGACTGCAGATGCAACCCTAATGTTTGCTGGAGGAACTCTAAGTGAAACTTTACTCCTTTTTCAGATAAACTAGGAATTCTCTGCAAGCACACAGTTTAATATGTAGGACTGCAAAGAAATCAGGATAGTAATCAAACAGCATGTCAAATGGTTCAAACCAAAACTACATAGCATTGTGAGGGAGGGAGGCTCTGGAATGATTAGAACCAGAGAAAAACAGGTCTAGAAGGAACTTCAGGAGGTCATGTAGTCATTTCCCTGGCCCCCAGCCAGTTTGGTCATATGTGTTTTGTTCCCAACAGATGTTAGCCTAAATTGTTGAGACCGCCAGTGATGGAGACTCCATGACTTCCCTAGGCAATCTGTTCTAGTGCTTCCCTAATTGTACCATTAGAAAGTTTTCCCTAATGCCTCAGAAAATTTTTATACACTTCCTTTGCAGCAGCTGAACTCCACTGCTTCTTGACCTATCCCCTGTAGATGCAGAGGGCAGGTTATGCCTTTCGTCTTCACAGCAGCCTGTATGTACTAAAAGGCTGTTACCATCCCCTCCCCCTGTCTATTTTTCTTGAGACCACACCAAGCTAACTCCTTCACTATTTCCTCCAAGGTCATGCTTTTTTAGACATCTTGTTGCTTTCCTTTGGACATTCTCAAATTTGTCTGCATACGTCTCAAATTACAGCCGTTTCTATGACAAGGAACAAATAAATAGCATTTCTCCAAGTGCCTCTCTGTGACGCTGCTTTTTATACACCTCACACAATGTTTGCCTTTTTCATGACACGGATTTGCAACTTAATTTTGTTCTCAGCAACCTCAGATTTGTGATCAGTCCTGTCAAAGTGTGGCACTTTGCATTTTCCCTGTGGAAATTTATCCTGTGTGTTTTCCAGGCCATTTCACTGGTTTCCCAAGGGCACTTTGAATTCTAAAGCACTACTGCAATGTGCTTGCAGCTCCTCCCAGCAGTATCATCTGCTAATTTGTCTAGCACATCTCCTTTCCCATCGTCCAGATAGTGAAAGCATCAGGCAAAACTGACTCTAGTATCCCACATCATCCCATCCAAGGCCACTTTGAGAGGAAACCTTTGCCAACTGCCCTGTGGGTACAGGTACCAGAACAGCTTGCAGACAGCCTACAGACTATACTGCTTGCTTACAGGATTGTGAGCCACACGCAGCTGTCAAAACCTGATTAAAGCAGATAGCTGCTATCCACTGCTTCTGCCCTTATTTCAAATGATTTGTACTTGATAGATCCAAGCTGGATGCTAACCTTTTCACCTTCCAGTTCCTCCCAAGAAGTTTGTTTTCTTATTTGTGAAGAATTTTCCAGACTTCATTTAATCTGACAGGTCCATGGTCCTCTGATCCTCTGCTTTCGCTGTTTTTTTATTGCCCCTTCCCTTCCCTTGACCTTTTCCAGACTCCTGGTGCCCCAGCTGTTCCCCACAAGGCCTCACTGATAACTGCCGACAAGCCAGAGATATCCTCTGCCGGCTCTCCTTGGGTCAAAGGAGAAAGCTCAGCCAATTGAAAATGTGAGCCTACTTAATTCCTCTCTGGCTTGTTCTTTTCCTATTACGGTCTTTTGTCCTTGGAATTACTGGAATTAATGATGTTAACCACCTGATCACTGCTATAGGGACGATGGATGAAAAATAACATTAAACACTTCGACCTTCATCTGTAATGTTTCTCTCTCCACCAGTCCTTTCCTTACTAGAAATGTACTTGTAGAGTGATTTCTTCTTGTCCTTGATGCCTCTGTTCTTATATGCTTGAGTTATTCTTTTATACCCACCTTTAGTAATCTCACCTACTGTTTATTTCCTACATTTCCTCTTGAGTTTGAGATCAATGAAGAGCTCATGATTTTGCTAAATTTATATCTCTCTACAGCTGATCTCTTCCTCTGATTCTTTGAGAAGCTGCCAGCTTGTTTCATCTTTTCCTTAAAGTGCCTTCCACAAGACTTTGCCTATCAATCCTGCATGTTTACTGAAGTTTGCCTTCTTGCATTTCATTTTTTTGTTGTTTTTTTTTTTATGAAGATCATAAACTTTGTTATTTCATGTTCACTCTCACACATATTGCTTTTTACCTTTATATTCTCAACCCCTCCTTCTCTATTGGTTAGGATCAAAACTAGAAAAAGATTTTACTGTTTCATCTTCCTTATCAAAAATTGTTTTCCAAGGAGTGGCTGAACAGTCTGGGTTTTGCTATATTATTTCCCTTTTGTATAGTTAAAATCCCTGACTATTCCCAGATCTTACTTAGTGTCATTCTGTTAGTAAAAGCTTATAAGAGTGTCTCGTTAATCTGATCTGCTCTAGAGACCTCTCCTTCCTCTGCAAGATGGCAAGCCTCCTTCTTGTCTTCCTTAATCATTTAAAAAGACTGACAGAGGTCTAACTCACCCTCCTTATAGTGACTTTAGGAGCCAAGGGTATGTAAGGCAATAGCTTCTCTCTTCCCCATGCCTGTATTTCCAGAATGATTTATAAATTATATTGACATTCAGATCATTTTAGGTAATCAGCCTCTTCTTTGTTGTAGTGACAGTACCATTTTCTTGGTTATATGCTAAAATTTCCATCTTAGTTTCAAAATAATAATGTTATACTTGGTCAGCTGAAATGCAACCATCAGTTATCCAACAAAGGAAGCTTCACGATAGAAATGCAACATTAAAACAGTAACCTCAGGCTAGAGCCACAGCCTCACTTAGTATTGCACTCTGTAAATGTTTTGGGTCAGATTCTGAGGCTGCCCTCCCAGACCAAGTTTTGTGTCTGGGAATGGGACCCACAGATGTCCAGGTGTGAGGCAGCGATCTGCCTACATGAAATAACCACATGTTTTTCCAAGGAAGGATCCCTGGAGAGAGTGGATGCTAAATCCTGGATGCTGAAGATAACTGAGGATTCACAGACACAGCTTGCCAAGAGCAAAATGCTTAAACCAGCTCTTTCACGTGGAGAATAAGAATGGGGAGCCCCACCAGTAGTAACTGCTTATTAGAGGACTCAGGAGAGGAGGGGATGAATCCAGGGTGAAACATCCACCTCTACGTGTGCAGATTTGTGTCCCCATCACCTGTCCAGTGAGCTGAACATCCCAAAATGCTGAGCTAGAAGCATCACGTGCCTCCAGGGTGAGGCAGCAGCTAAATGGAGGATCCAGAGGTCAACATAATATCTTAAAATGCCCCAAAATGTCAGTTAAAGGCAGAAGTCCCAGATCTCACCCCACCCTCCTTAAGCAACCCAGCAGGGAGAGTTCAGCCTCCGCTCGAGTGATTTTCCTGTTACTCACCATACTTTCTCCCATGAACAAAAATAAAAAAAATCTGCTCCTGTGGCATTCCCAAGCTGCAGTCTCAAGGCTATATTATTACGTGTGCACGTAGTTCCCATTAGGTCTAATAATGTGTGCATTGTTCAGGGTGCAAACCCAGAGCTCTGCTGCCACCACCCATTACAGTGAGCAGTGCCTTCCGACTTCCGTGGCCCTGTTGATTGCCTGAGGAACCACGGCTTGCTGAAATTTTTACCTAATGCTTGTATTTTTCAAAGCATGGAGCTACTTAGTCCCAGGGAATTTCTGCAGACTTAGGTAGCGGGAAGGATGACAGAAACTGTCTTCATCTGACGACAGTGTCCGGCTGGTCAGTGAGAATGACGCAGAAGCGCCAAAGGAAAGCGCTATTTCTTTCTCAGAAAAGACATGTGGTACAGCTGCTTGCATAGCAGGGAGAGATCTGGCTGAGTGAGTGAGGCTGGCTGAAACATCTGGTTTGTGTTTCCCAGGCTTTTGACAGCAAAACAGTTATTTTGGGGTTTTTACAAGTCTTGCAGTTGTTTTAAACAATGTTTTTCCCAAGTTTTCCACTTTTTGCTAAAAATTACTGCTCTTAATATCAAGACATGACTTTACTTCAGAAAAAAAAATCATAAATGTCTGTTGTTACCTACATTCCCTCCTCTACCTCTTTTTTGCTTTCCTAGCCCAGCCTTTAAATATCCATTCCAGAACTTCGTGAGAATTTTTGCTCATGATACAAGGAGAAAGATTTCTTTCATGAACAAATGAATGGTTTCTCTTAGAAGAGAATTACATATGCTGCTGCCTTATTTTTTCCCTCCCCCTCTGACTCTTGGTTTCCAGATGTAGTGAAAGCTGGTTTGAGCAGAAGAACATATGTTTTCAGCATGAATTCTGTTGGCAGGGTCCTGCTGCACAGTACTGCAGAATTGCTGCAAGCCATCCCTGACCAGCATACATGTATAATGTGCTCTAGAGATTACCTTGCTCCATTCTTATCCTCCTCCTCCTCCCTTCAGCAAGTTTTACTTTAATAGAACACTCCAGACTTTGTGCTCTCTTTCACTGTTGAACACCTGAGCGCTCCTATCAATAAAAATGTTAAAAACTGAGCTCTCCCAGATGCAGGGAAAAGGCAGCTAACTTGAATCCATGCCTTCAGCATCCCACTTCTTTGATCTGCATCTGAGGCATGTGGCTATTCATATTTGCTAATTAAAAAAATAATGTTGTCCAGTGCTCTAGTTTTAGGCTGAAAAAGTCGTAACAAAGGAATAGCCTTACATGTGGTCCTCAATGTTTATAGGTATCTTCCTTTCTGCATATTAAAAAATAATAGGATCCTTTATCTGGTGATATTTGGCTCCAGCCAACTTTGGACCAGCTTCTGGCTCACTTGCTCTTTTTGAATAGTCTCTTGCTCCAGGAGGAGTAGATTATTTTGGGGTGATGTATAATTCGGCAAAAGCAAGTGTGCCAAAATCTAGTCCTATAGTAGCATCACAGGGAAACATGTCTTATCTTAGCAAGCAATGTATCAGAATGATAATGTTTCCATTAAATATATTTTCAATGACAGAAGGTTAGAATCACACTTTGTTCAGTCATCGATGCTTGGCTGAGTCATCTGCTAACTTGCTGCTTGCCTTACTCCTGTCATATATTATCCATGAATGAACACAGCAATTTCCATCCCTATTATTCTTTGGGTTCAATCAGTTAGTGCACTTCACAAGGTAGCTACAAGGCCGTCTTTCCATCATAACCTCTATTACTTCAGCTGCTAGTGAATTATCAAACCAGCAATCCATAAAGTCCTTAGAGCTCATATTAATTATGAGAAACTGATGAGATATAAGCACTTTAATTGATTCCTTTCATATGCGTGCTTTTAAATACAAAACCAGCCCGAGATAGGAACTTTTTTGAGATTTGCTGTTATGCATATTATGCTAGGTTGCAGAACTGAAGGTGTTTGGTTAACGACTGTTATTTCACTTGGCTTAATTTGTGACATAATATAAATAACAGTAGGCTCTGTATGTACATCTCAGGACAATACTAGATTGTTAGATTAGTTTCCCCAAAGTATTTTATGTGTCTTGAATAATAGTTCTGGGGAAACACAGTGTTATCCTTTTGAAACAGAGGGCTATAGAAAAAAATTTTTTGGAGGGCTGTGGTTTATAAAATGAGGAGGGAATAATATGGTGTATGGCTAGATATGGTGACAGACTTGGAACAGCATAAGCTGTTATCATCTCTGATTTGAGATGTGAGCATGTGGATGCATTTCCTCTACCATAATAAAAAAAAAAACCAAGACAGATGAGCTGAAAGATCTTCAGAAAACTATCCTGGAAGCAATGCTTCTTTTAAACCCAAGTGCTGATTTATGATGAGAATGTGATGTTTAGTTTCCCCAATTTTCCTGAAACCAAACATTAAAATGTTTGCAGATGACTCCAAACCTGCTTCCGCCAGCAAGTGGCACTCAGGGTTTGGGCCAGTAGGGCAGGCAAGCGGGTAAAGCAGGACAAACGTAGAACCTGAAAACCCAAAATTTAAAGTTGGGACCCAGAAACTGTGATGCTGGGCTGCTAGCTGATCCTATAGGCACACACTCCGTAGGGTCTTGGCATTCTGCATGCGGGTTATTTTCTGAATGTCAAGTCAGAACAACTAGCTGCCTCACTCACCCCTCAAACCAGTCAGGAGCAAGGCACTAAGGAAGAGGCAAGTGGAGAACTAAGTGTTCTTGCAGCATGTCTCACATTCACCAGCAAATTCATGCTGTAAAAATTGCAGGAGACACTCTGGCTATACTTTAAAGGCCACGGCGCACTGGCTTTGCAGGCCTTTGCTTTTCTGGAATAGCCAAGGAGGTAGGACAGTCATCCGTGAAAAGAGAGACGTGACTTCATTTCCCTCCTCATCCTGCGTGAGGACAAACTTAACACTGTATTTCAGAGAGGAGAGCACATAAACATTAAGCCATAGGGTGTTGAAGAGGAAGTTTTCCATCTCTTGTGCTAAAGCCATGCCACCACGCGTCAGAGAAGCCATGTTTCTGTGGGATGGATCAGGAAAGCACAGAAAGTGAGACCGCAGCCCACTGCTTAGATGGCTCTCATGGGGCAAGAGTGGTCTGAAATTTTAAAGTAACTGTTAATTTGAGATGCAGAAATGGAGTTTGAAACAAGGATAAATAAAAGTATATTTTTAAAACGTGTAAGCTCTGAAACAAAGCCAGTAAGCACCATTTAAAGAGAGGATATAGACCAAAAGTGGATGAATAGATGTATTACTATATTACTATACATACTTCCAACCTTGAGAGAGCCGCTACACCCCAGAGAGCTGGCTGAGGTGGCTCCTCTGCTTAACACAGGGAAAAGGCTCGTACAGAGCCCATAACAGCTCTAAAGAATAAACTTTCAAGATTGGAAATCGTTTCTAGCAAAGTTAATCATGCTAAAATACACCAGCTGCTTTACTTTCCTCTTGTGCACAACAGGCAGTCAGATAAGCCACATGCTGGTGCTGGTAAAGTTGTCTTGGGGCCCCTAGGGGCTTGGCAGGCTGTGGAGGGCATGGGGGTATGTGCCACTTGCACTGGGAGGAGAGAATTCAGCCTCCCTGTGCAGATCTGCATGGCCCAGGGAAACTGGAAACCTGCTTTTAAGGCTCAAATCCTCATAAAAAGCCAGAAATAATGAATATCCAAGGAGATGTGACAGCAGCTGAATTATTGTGTGAGATGTTTGGGTATTTTTTCCCTCTCAGAGAAGAGAAAGGGAAAATTACTCTCTGCTGCCCAAAGACCACATGGAAACTTTATCTTTGAGACTTTCACTGATGTTAGAGCAGCCCTGGGGATGGCCTGTGACTGAGGCCTAAACCTAATGGGCAGATTTGGGACCTTGTAGGTGGGAGAAAACTGTAAGAGTATTCCTGGTAAAAACTCCTCAATTTTGCATTTATACCTCCATCTTTCTGTCCCTTCACAGAGGATGGTCCATTAGAATAAGACAAACAAGCAGCTGTAGTTAATCCCATAGAGAGAAAAAACATGACTAGTACTGCATCCACATCCCAGATTACTGAATACCCACTTCTAGCTGGGCCAGTCCTTTGGTGCACCTCTTGAGCTTGCATCTACCAAATGCAGCAAGATGCCACATCTGTTAATATTATCATGGGCCATCCATCCTGTTGAAGGGAAGTGAGGACCTGAGACCTCACAGAATGCATTGAAACATGAACAAAGACTTTTTTTTGGGGTCTCTGAAGGGCCAGGGCTTGTTCTGGTACAGCATGAAAAGAGGCACCACAGAAGCCAATGGAGTGGCCTAGTCAAGCAGGCATTTCTGTAATTCACAGAATCAGGAGCCAGAATTAGCCCCAGAACAATGAATAGTCTCAGGATCTAATATTTATTCATAACTTCTGTTTAAAATATTCTCAGATCAACCTAAATGTATTTCTTCCCCTATCCCGAGTCCTGAGGTCATTTGGCTGTGAGAAGAAGAACTGAGATATTGTTATGACACAAGCTTGGATAAGAGTCACAGCCTCATAATTTCTTCTACTGTGAACATGACAAAGAAGCACTGCACTTGCTTCTTCATAGTCTATTTTCATATGTGGAGTAACTTTACACTTATTCACAAAATAGACATTGAAGTGTGTCTGTTAGAGGAAAAATAAAATATGATTGGGTCATTCAGTCCAGCTGTTTGTCTTCAGACCTTATTGTGACGTTTGGGGAGACAGCAGGCCATGACAGGAGTCTCTTGACATGACCAAGATTGTTGTCATTGAAATGTCAAAAGATGCAGCACACAGTGGCTTTCTCATTTATTCATAATGTTTTCATACAGAGAAAGTAAACCAGTATCCTGTGATGGTGTGCCACAAGTTCCCCAGATCAGCAGGACAGCATAAGTAAGATCTCAGTCTGGACCTGCTAGTCATGCTTGTTACATTGTTGGGTCTTCTTTTCAGCCAACGGTAGCAATTTCCACTTTTTGTAAAATGCTTAGGAAGTCTGCCAAGTCTGCCTGAAAAACCACCAGACCTAGAAGAAAGGGATAATTCTTACTGTCATAATGGTTGCAGTCAGGTCAGATATTGTTTCCAACTGAGTAACCTACAGGTGTATTCCACCAAATAACATAATTTCATGGTCAGTTTTTAAGGTCAAAGAATACCATAGGGAATGGTTCGATGATGACGGAAGATGAGCCATGAGAACGCATGTAAAAGCCTACCTCACGAGATAGTTGTGAATAAATTAAGATGGGAAGTTAGGAGTTGCTTGAAGTCATAAAAGGAGTTTGATTCTTAAATAGCCTGAGAGCAGAGCTGCGACAGCCCTGTAAACTGGGGCAGGACGCTGTGGTGCAAGTGTCCATGACAGCAGGGGATAACGTGCGACCCAGGAGCTGTCTTCCACATCCTTCCTCTATTTATATATTTAGGTGAATATTCTTCTCCATCTCTCATTTTTACCTTTTTGGATTTGCAAGCAGGAAGCTAACTTCGCAAAACTGATGTCTTTACTATGTGGAGAAATAGAGAGAACATAAGATTTTCTCAGTGGGAGAAAACTAGAAAAAGAGCAAGAATTTATGGAGCCAATTATTTCCTTGATCAAGTCAGTTGAATGTAATAGATTTTAAGGCAGGCTTCAGTAGTTCATATAGAAAAACTATTCAAAGAAATAGTTTAACCTATGTCACAGAAAACTTCTCCAACACTTTTCATTGCATTAGGGCCAAGAGGAACTTCTATGGGAAGTAATTTGCAGTGAGAATTTGGTATTATGCAAGTGATTCATTCTCATGAGAAACTATTCCTTGACGTCTCTGCACACAAATGATTTTATTTGCATTACAAAGGACCCCGACAAAGATAAGTGTCCCATTGTTTCAAGACCGCAAGTTCGTCATAAGAAATTGTCTCAGAGAAGTTACACCAACTTGAGCTGCAGTAACCTACTGCACACCTGAAACTGCTATTCTGAGCTTCACAGGTATAACCATGATAATGGAAGCCAAAAGAGGGGGTGCTCCAGCCTCCTAGGTAACATGGATCGTCAGTTTTAACCCTAAATCCTGTAGGTACGAGAATGATGGCATAAGAGGACAGGAGGAAATTTTTGTTTTGTAGAATTCATTCTCTCATTAAAAAGAGCAGA
Source organism: Ardeotis arabs (assembly GCA_011801015.1). Lineage (NCBI taxonomy): Eukaryota > Metazoa > Chordata > Aves > Otidiformes > Otididae > Ardeotis > Ardeotis arabs. Next base: position 26,875 of record JAAGAY010122712.1, read on the forward strand.
GCTACTGTATAGGTAAAGATGTAAACACAAATGTCAAGACTGAGCAGCCAATGCCCAACCTGTTGTTGCTGACAGAAAATGTAGTTTCAGCTTGTACTGTTTTATTCTTGTAATGACCTATTCTAATTACTTTTTAGCTCAATGCACTAGAAGCCATTTGCTAACCGAAATTTTAAATATTAATGCAAGAGTGTTTAAGATGTGTCCATTAAGGCTGGTAAAGTTGTGTTTGATTAACGGGCTTTTCATAAATGCACTGACACAAACTCTTTTTTTTTTTAATTAATTCAGCCTGCAAATGAACATCATCCATTTTGCTATCATATTTTATCAGTCTGTAAAGTGCATTCTCACTTCAATTTTCAGCCCTGAATGCAGAACACTTTGTGAAAAATGACAGAATTTTAATGAGAAAGCGAACAACATGCCATCAACACCCTTTCGCCAGTAAAAATGGAAAAACATCAAGCTTTAAATCATGTTCCCTCCACACCTTTGGACATCTGCGATTCTGTCTGAGTCCTCAAAATCTGCTGTATCTATCACCAGGTGCAGCCTTTAAACACTGAGGAGCTTTCTGCTTCATTGGTTGGCATGGCAACAGTTGTCAAATCATCCCTTGATAATGCTCTTTAATTGATTGTATAAATTATTTCTGAGATATGTGATTGCAAAATGATGTACTGAAGCTCTTAAGTGAACTGATCAGAGCACGTGCATTTAAAAATCCACTGCATTCACTGACCCTTGCCAAGAACCTGACCCTCTCACAAGCCTGAAATTCTTTAGATGAAGCAGAAACATTAAGCACTACAGAAAAAGTTCAAAATGATGGCAAAGGTATGTTCTACTCCAAGTGCACGTTAACAGTTATACCAGGAAAGGTGACTTATAAAAACATCAACAGCAATAAAGGTATGTGTTTGCTTCTGCATAGAGAGATAAACAGCTAGGGAACACAGAGATGCTTTCTTATCCATTATATTCTGAACCATTTTAGACCACTAACTAGAGTAAACTCTGAGGGTCTCCTTCGGCCAAAAGGAGACGTTTGGAGTGGAGATGCCTGAGCTGGTTGTCTAGACTTACTTTTATGGCCAGCAGAGAGAAATATGCATTTCTAAAACAGATTAGTAATTGTCTAAAGAAAATCAGAAGATTTGCTAAACTTGAAAGGCCTACTTTCCCTCTGTTGACTATTAAGGGCTCTTGGTGTGACTAGCTCAGATGGAGGGAGGTATCTATATTCCAGACATCTGAAGTTAGCAGAGATGATTAGTTTTTCTTCTGCTATCTTTTCCATCCTGTTTTTTTCAACACAAGACTAAAACTTGTTCCATGATTTATGTGTAACTGATAAATTCTTTTAAGCCCATGCCTAAAATGATCTCTTTTCTCAAAATTTATTTCCATTAGAGTAAAACATCTGAATACTGAGATAAATTTCCTATCTGAATAAAGAGGTGCCTAGATCAAGATGTATCCAGATAACTAAGATGAACATTTAGTTTCCCTAGTGCTTACAAGAACTGGAAAAATTATTAATCTGGTTTTGTCTGTAAATTTCAATGTCAAAAATACTAATCATGATTAGGCTGTTGGTATCAGTGAACTGCAATTGGGCCTTAACACATTGAATAAGCTTTAAATCCCAACTAGCATTTCAACACATGGATGAGCACAGATAATCATTTATAAAGATATGCAGAAGGAAAAGGGCTTATCTCAACTGTAAAGCACAAATATTATTTCACTGACTGTCAAACTGAAATTTGGCCTTGTTCCGAGGGACACCCTCCATCTCCATGAAGCAGGGAAGAAGGTGTCTGTTGGTAAGAAAAAGGTAATTTAAAAATAAAACCACCCCAACAGAGAATTTCAATGTCTTGATTTTAGATTTAAAGGATTTTTTTGAGGCAGTGCAAAATCCTACACGCACTGATGCAGAAAAGAGCCTGCAGAAGAGAGGTCTTTGTGAAGATAAATAGCCACATGTCTGTTGTATATTTATCTTTCCAAAATGTAGGTCATAAGACAAGTAATGTCCTACAGCATCATAGTCGAACTGGGCTCTCCCCATACCAATAATCCTCTAGTAGTCTATATTCATCATCCCTATGTCTTAAGTCTGGCATAAAGAGTCTATGTGTGCACAGACACACATGTATATGTCTCTTTATGCCCGTAATCAGAAAATGGCAAAGAAATGGCTTATTCGTCTGTTATCTAAAACAAACAAGATATTTTGTACTAAATGGGTATATTCACAGCCATCTAGTATCCCCAGCATACTCTATGACTGCTGCCATTACACTGAAGTTTCTGCATCCTCTTGCTTGGAGAGGTTACCCTGACTTTGAAGACAAAGAGGGAAGAAGACACTAAAGAGGGTAAATGGTGACTCCACTGTCAAACGTGTCTCCTTCCATGGGGAAAATGGCCATCCTGGAGGATGTGGTGCCTGGGCAGCGACTCTGGAGGGGTCAGGCTGCCATCAGGCTGTGCTTTAATGAACCCACCAGCCTTCCTTGAGTCAGGTCCAAGTGGCAAACCCCTGGTGCAATGAAGAGACAGGCAGGGCTGCCAAGATGGCCAGGCTGGTGGCCAGGCCTGAGCCTGTGGTCTCCGGTGCCCTCCAACAGTCAGCCTGAGCCCCTTGCCCCCCTGGCAGCACACCAGGAGCTGCTCAGCTAGGATGGGGACCTGCTGTGCATGTTTGCCCTGCACATCACCACAGTTACTGTGCAAGGATAGATTTTCAGTGAGAAGAGCTTGCTCATTGATCGTGGCTTCCCCTCCCCAGCCAGGGTCTGAGTCACCTGGGTCCAAAGCTAGTGAGTTCAGCTGGGGTAAGAATACCTCCAGCATCACATGGACCCATGCAAAAAGGCTTTAAATGAAATTTCGGCTGCAGCCATGTGCAGAGCTCAGGACAGGCAATGCCTTGTGCTCCTTGCACAGTGTTGTGCCACACTTACTAGCTCACAGTGATCTTGCAGTTATTTACTCTATGCTACCCTCTGTTTGGTACCTACAGTGTAGGCACTCTCCGAGAGGCAAAGAGGAATGGGGGATTTTCACTTGTGTTGAATTATCTATGCGGGAATTGATATATTGCTCTAATTTCTGAAAGTTGTAAGTTTTTCTAGCACACAAAAATAAATAATGAAAATACAGAATGATCATAAAATGAAAGACAAAGACATAGCATCTGTCTTTATGTATCTAGAAGATACGATCTATCCAGATTGTAATCTAGATGAAGAGAACTGGGTAAATACCCATTACTCTTGGATGAGGTAAGTATGCTCACTGAGGTAGATATGACCTGCTTGGCTTGAATTTATCCTCTTCAACCTCAGACTGAAGACCTTTAGGAACTGGGTGATGTTTCTTGCTTTTGCTGTCTTTTTAAACTCAGTTTCCATTTCCTAGCTATTGTCAGAGATATTCTAAATTCATCAAAACTCACACATTGTTCACCATCTAATCAGAGAACAGATAAATACATATGTCAGGCCTCATTAGCAAAAACTGTCACTGACGAATGCCTGTTTTCCCTCCCTTTATATTCTACCATACCTCTTGCAGCTGATGATCAACAACTGCTGCTGCTTAATGAGCCTGAATCTTCAGCACTGCCCCCTCAGATATGCCTGGTGCTGTAACACATCTGAAAACTTAAAAAGCAAACAAACTGGCTACTTTATATGAAAGGAAAAGGATTTTCTAGAAGGAAAGGTCTGTCCTGGAGGAGGGATCTTCTCAGCCTGAGTGCTTCTGCTGAACTCAGCGCAGGAATATTTCATGGCTGAGAGAGAAAGACACTGCAAAGGTGGGAAATCCCCACCGGGGCTCGCAGCTGAAAGCCAAACATCCCAAACTCCATCTGGCAGCGGCGGGCAGGCTGCAAAGATGCTGTGAGCCCAGGTAGCACGCGCCTGCAACAGGTGACCCACTTAGGTGGCAGCCCGCGGTGTTGGCACTCGCGGCGGGGTATGTGATGAATAGCCTCGCGCAGGGCTGCCAGGATGCCCATTCCTCTCCCCACTGTAGCTGGGGCCTGCTCTCCTAACATCCCTTGTCCTCCTGGCATCTGAATCTGTTGCCCTCCATGTCCAGGAGCAGTAGCAAGAAATGAGATTAAATTAAATCGAATGAGATTAGGATTCTTTGGTTTTTTTTTTTTTTCACTTCTCAGGACCCATTAAACCTGGAGCTGATTGATGAAGGCAGTATTGGACTTCCAGCACTGGAATTCTCCCAAAATGGCTTTAAAAAGGTGGGCAGCGCTTCAGTATTACTGATCCTGCCTTTCCAGGTCTCCCTGGCCCCTGGTTATAGCAAGTGTGGGTCCTTTCCAGTTTTAGGCAATGTCTGTGCTGATTCTTAAAGTGTGTATATACATACATACATACTTGTATGCACACAATTCAGCTGAAAAACTGCAGATCTCTTTATATAAGGAGGGATTTAACACACACAAAAAAAAAATTCCCTGAAGGCTGAAACAAGCTGGAAGCAAATGTTGTTAGGGAGGTCTCCCTCCTCCGTGTGGGTCCCTTAAAGATTTCTGGTTATTCTGAAATCACATTTCCACTCCAGCATTTTGCCTTGCTTGGAGGCAGCTGTGAAAAAGCAGCAGCAGCAGCTGATTAATGCCAGGTGTACATTCAAATCCACGCATCTGTATTTGTGGCTGCAAACTTAAGTAAACAATGACCAAATGTGGCTCTTCTAAGCGCAGTTTGAACCGTGTGTGCATACAGAAACTTAATCACTGTCAGCCGCTACGTCGCAGGCTCAGAGGGCCCTAACCACAAAGGAAAGCTCAAAGGAAAGTTCAAAAGGTATTAACCACTTGACACATCTTGTGTTTTGGGAGATATTTTTGGATGACCGGGGAGCGATAACAAATTTTATTCTCAAGTCTGCTTTTCCTTTCTGTGGAAGAAAGATAGAAAGAAGATTTTTTTTTTCAATTTATCTTGGTCTGTTGATTTTACAGCCCATATCACCAGTCGAACAAAGCATAGGAGGGGCTGATTCACGTGAGGCTTTTCTTTAGAGTGCAGCAAATGGGCAACATCAGGGAAATTCCTCTTACCGGTTAAGATAAATTCACCTTTCATTGTCCCTGTGACTGGGGGCTTCCTGGTGACTTGTTTTAATAGCTTGCTTTGGTTAAGACATATAGCTTGCTTTGCTTAAGACAAAATAGGGAAACAAACAAGGTTATTTTTGGAAAACCAGGAGGCAACATTGTACGGTCTGTGACAAAGATGGTGAGGAAAGCCTGTCCTAACTGAAGTCAGTGCTGAGCTCACCAGTCATTTCAACAGGATCAGAATGTTATCCAGTATTTTGTGTGAATGAGGCATCCGTCTTATCTTCAGGTGTTCAGACAATAGTAATAATAATAAATAAAAACCATCATCCATCTTAAAACTGCCAGGCTGGATATAAAACTTCTTATCAAGTAAAAAAAGCTATTTTTGATGCCTGAAGAAGAAAAAATGAGGGAAAGGACTGACTACGTTGTGGACAAACGTGTGAGAGGGAGAGAGGAGGGAGGGAGTGGAAGTTCTGAGACTGTGCTGGTGGAGTATGCAGAGTTGGCAAAACAAGTCGCATATGTATGTCATCAGAAACTTGAAGTCTGAGTAACGTGAAGTCAGAGCAGATGCTGACTTGAAATCTCATTTGTAGCAGGGTTAAATCATGTGTGGGTAATTATTAAATATTAAAAGCACAAGTCAAAAAGATTACCCAAAGAAGGAAAAAATGGAATATTTCATAAAACTTCTTGATGAGGAGGTGCTGATGAATGAAGACAGGCATAGGAATGGATTTAAGCGCCAGACCGAAACATTATCAATTTTGCATGCCAGGTGTTTGATAAAGGCTACAGAATTCCCACTGTATAGCCCTTGTCTCAGGTATCACCCTTTCATTTCCTTAAACTCCATCTTTTCTTTCGCTTATGGGGAAGGAAGAGTATGAAAGTAGTGCTTTGGACTGGCAAAGTCTTGCTTCTGTTTAGCCTCATTTATCTGTCATGATGTAGTGAACAGCAAGGAAAAATCTCTAAGGCTTCTGTCACTTTAAGCCCAATGAAAAGGTGCTTTGCTGAGCATAAAACCAGGTTCATAAGGATCAAGCCAGCTCTTAGACTATGATTACAGCCATAAGGAGGATGGTGGCACTGAAAGAAGTATGGTACATCTAAAGACTTTGGCAAAGGTCTTAACGGAGACGAGTGTGAGACCATTCAGCCCTCTGCTGTAACTGAGTAAACAGGAACAAAGACACTTGCTTTCCCTAGAATGATTTCTGCCTTTCAGGGGTGAGTCTTTATGCAAAGTCAAGAAAGGTGGATAATATTTTATAATTAAAACTAGCAAACAAGCACCCAAATATAAAAATTGCCACAAATGTCCATTCAACTATGAACCCTTTCAGCATTTTTAAAGTAGGGAATTAAGCTATGAAGAGACAGAACAGCACTAGATATTATTCCAAAACTAGATGTTTTAAATGGATATTTATTTACTTTTATTCCTCATGGACTAGATGTAAGTAGGAGTGCAAAGAGAAGGGAAAGAATCCAGCCCTAAACCCCTGAACACTCTTCATTTATCAGGCCCACTCCTATAATTCTTATGACAGTCCCGAAGTTCCTATTAAAAACTCTCAATATACCTGTAATTAACCAGTAACAGAACCTTTTTGTTCGGTCTTGGCCTTTTGATTACATCTTCTTGAAATCTGAAGAAAAAGCTGTATTTGAGAATAGTTCATAAGTTCATAAAGAAGTTCATAAATTATGGATATTCTATTTTTTCATAGATGGAATTTGAGGTATAATTTGGTTTTTTTTTTTCAACTACAAGGGGGCTTGAAAGTTCAGACTCTTATCCGAGTACAGTATCAGACACCTGAATAATTTTCTGCTTGCAGAAGAGCAAATACAGTGGTATCAGCCAGCCGGTGATAAGTTGCACTGTTTATCAAATGTTGGGATTTTATTGTGGCAGCTACTATGTTTCTCAATTTGCAGACTGGTATTCTCCTAATAGTGCAGTTAAGTTGGATTTGAGAACAACAGCAGCTTAAAACATCAAAGCTACAAGAGAATATTCTTCAACATAAGCTCTGCTCTAGCTCTTCATGTCTTAACTCTCCCCATAAAAATCCTTGAAAGTAATACTCAATATTAAAGACAAGCGCAATTCTAGAAAAAAAATGCCCAGAGTTCAGAGAGTGCTTGAGCATGGAGGTCAGAAGAGGGTTGGTGGCAGGGTGGTGGCAGTGTATGTTTGCTTTGCTGCAGAGACCTCGAGAGCTCAGCTGACCAGGTGTGAAGGCTGCCACTTCCATCAATGTCCAAGCCACTCCTGGCTGCCAGCCCAAGCACCTGGATCCATTTGCAGCTGCACAATCTTCTTGGCCAAACTCTTGAAAAGACAAAGGTCATATTGTGCTCTCTGTTGTAAATACACAGAGGCTGCTGCAGCTGCAGGAATGGAAATGGGAGCAGAAGCCAGCTAAAGTTGTGCTATAAAATTGCAAATGGGTATTTGGAAAACGAATTCCCGTCACAAGTTTTCATGAAGGCTTCACTTCAGCTGATAGGCTGCCCAATCTGAGACCATAACCCCAGGTTTACATCTTTTCTTGCTATTAGATGTGTATTAGTGTAACTCCCTTAACTCAGCTGCATTATTTCCAGACTCCCTTGGAGGAGAGAGAACATCTTTACTTGTCGGGTACATCTGAGTGTAGCAATCCTTCAGCTCAGCCTCTCTGAGTGATGCCAGAGGAGGAGATTGAACTTCCTCCTAAACTGGGCAAGCAGGCAGGCTGTCGCACTGCTCAAGCCACAATTCACTGTCATCCTATGCCATAGCAGCACAGAGTAAAAAAAAGACTGTGCTTCACAGAGCAAAGATGGGTACAGGAAGATTCGCTAGCTAGCAAAAAGTTTAGTTATTATTCTCTGTCAAGAGCTCATTAAAGAAATTGACTGAATAGTACAATCCTTTGACTGAACTAGAAAAAATGTATTAAGAGTACACAAATATTTGTAGATATTCCAGGCAGAGACAAAATTTCACCCTGGAAGCTCGTATACTGTCATGAGATATGTTCTTCAGAAGCCCACAGGTGCAGGAGCATTTTTTCACTTTTCTTCTAATCTCTGGTAAGAATAAGATCGTCCCCCTCACTGAAATCAGAATCCAGTATATTTGGCTGTTGGAAAATTCTTCAGGTCTTTTGCTCCCCTCAACCTTTTTTTGCTAGCATTGTCCCTTTACCAGGTTTATTACTTATTTAGTTTCCAGGAGCTGGGGTGGGAGCTACAGGCAGGTTGCATAATTTTCATTTACAGTTGTGCTGTTAAGCCCTGTGGGTTGTCATTAGTGTTTTACTATTTACAGAGACCAATGCAAGAGACCACACTTAAGTCACTTCATATCTTACAAGACCACCCTAAGGTTGCCCAATACATATTAAATATGATTCCGGTTTGCCTTTATTAGGCAAATTAAGATTTTTCTCAGGCCCTTGAATAAATCCTCGAGACTAGTTTCACTTTGTGGAGACTGCTGAAGTATGGAAAAAAAGAGTTCACAGCTGCATTCCCTTTTGGTGTATTATATCAGCGATGTCTACAGGTGGAACAGAATTATGAATTTATTGCTGATGAAAGACCCTAATGTCGGTTTTCATCATTCTTTGTGTTTTCCATTTCACAGACATACATAAAATTATGTTTGAATCCATACATTTTACTATTCCAATGGGAAATTATTGATAGTCGTAGATTTTACACATGATATTGTTTTGAGTGCAGCTTTTTATTTTCTTTATTTGTTGGATATGGGTTTAATAACAGGGTGGGAGGATGAGGGAACTCCTGATGTACAAATAAATAATATTATTCAGCTGGCCTACTTGATATCAAATGTGAAACTTCTGTGTTAAAATGGTAATGTTTGGTGTCTGTGAAGATTCAAAAACTACAGCTGGGTCTGAAATGTTCGCCATTCCGTGTTTATTATGAATTATTCTTTGTTTCCACACAGTCCTCTTTTAAATGTTCATCATACATGCAAATGCATAATGCATTTCTCCTTATTCAGCCTAACAGATTCTGTGATCCCCTGTGAACAATCAGCCTGGGAAAGACTTTGCTGTCTTAACTCATCACATACACTGTAGCTTTGTGCCTGTTTATTGTGTTCATTGTCCACGCTCAATGGAGAATTGAAATGTGAGATTTTTCAGGCCTTACTTCTGAAGCACCGGATTCAAAGATTTCCCAAGTAATCAAAGAGACCCAAACCATCCCCCAGTGTGTGAATAGTCTCACAATCTTTAAATAACACTTGCTTTGCCTATAAGAAAAGCAATAACAACTTCTGCAAAATGGAGCTGGCTTTTGCCTTGCACACTTGCACACTGTCACACACGGAGTGTTTCTGGTAGATGCATCCTCCTCCTTCTTTTTTGCATAGCATCATTTTTAAGAATGCGTAACTAGTTTTCACCATTGTATTTTAAACCTGCAGTCTTACGTAGTTCAATTAAGTGTAATCACGGCGTTGGGCCATGTTTATTCCTATATGTGACAGTGTGACAACATGATTACAAAGGGGTGAGGGAGAGAATGGTAATGTGGCCTTTACATGTTTGTGAAATGAACTGCTGTCACATGGAGTGGGTAGGATTTCACTGGCAATAGTCTGGGCAGATTTACACCTAGGAGTCAATTAAGGAGAAGATTTAACACCAGACTTGAGCATGGCACAACCTCTTTACTATCCGATGAAGAAACTAACCTTATCCACCAGTGATGACAATGTAAACAGCCAGCCTAGCTGTGGGCACCTGGACACTGAGGCTCAGAAGAAGCTGCAGTTCACTGACAGTGTTCATGCCAGCCAATTATGATTACTCTCCCTCTTTAATTACTTTTCAATTGAGGTGGAACCCACGATTTTATCACCCTCTGCTCCTTTGATTCAGGCAGCTAACATAGGGAGTGTATATCAGGATCTGGAAAACGTTCAGAAAGGTGACTAAAGAATGCAGCATGAAAGTACATTTTTTGAAAATTTGATATGGTCTTTGTTGGACATTTCCTCTCCTTATCTGCTTGTATTTTCACTTTCAAGTTGATAACACCCAGGCTGAGTTGAAACACGGTGATATTTCTGCCATTCTCTTCTGAGTTCATTGTGACTTTTTTATCATCAGCAGAAATAGAGGGAGACTGAATTAAACAGGAGCTGCAGAACTTGGAGCTTGCGATAACAATACAAATGGATTTTCTCTAACAGAGAAAAACAGCTGTCTCCATTATTTGAATGCTTCACCTTTCTCCATTCCATTAATTGGGTCTTTGATCACAAGCTGAGGTGGAGAGGCCCTGATAAGGAATAGGTTATTAGTAAAGTAGCCTAAAGGAATGAATTGGGCCTAGCACTTGCTGCAGAAGATGAGATAAACCCATAATGCCTGTGTATGTGAGTGGTAGAGAGTGATAGGGCCCTCAGACTGCCCTGAACTGCTTGCAAGAAGACTAATACTCTAGTGCTATGATAGCTAATGCAGGATATAAATTTAGCTCCCGGGAATGGAATAGGATAAAAATTCCATAAAGAGTTTTCTGTAAATGGCTTACACTTTTATATCAAACTGTGTCAGAGTATTCACAAAAAAAAAAATTAAAAAAAAAAACGTTTTCTTGATCTCGCTATATGTTGAACACAACTGGAGGCTTTCAGTATAAGAAGGGGGAAAAATTACTGTTACATTTTTTCACCAAGACATTAATAAGAGCACCCTTTGAAGTACGGTAAAGCTAAATTGGAGGAATTAAATTTGATTGAATCTAAGCCTGTTTATTTTTCATTTCTGCAGAGCAGGCGTTGAGTGATTTGTAATACTTCATTGGAAATCTTCAGGAACTTGCTATCATGTAATCCATTTTTTGCTGAAGAATACGACCGCAGGGGACAAGGCCATATTGGTTTGTTGTTAATGTACTGGAAAGAGGTACTATGGAGAAAACAGTTAATATTAAATTACGAACACAAGGTTATCTTTCTGCTGCACATGCTCCACTGCCCTAGGCAGGGGTAATCTGTTAATAGCATTCAGCCAAAATGACACCATTAAGGAACTGAAGCTACACATCTTTTGCAAGCTGAATGATGTATAAAGCTGGTTTTCTATCATCCTAGATGCAATAAATTATCCATGCTGCTAAAAATTGATACAAGACAGAAGTTTGATAGAACTGGCACCCCAACACAAATGGAAGTGCTGCTTGTCAGGAAAGGACACCGAGATGTGAGTGCTGCAGGCCTACCTTTTATTTGTGTCTCTCTTTCCCCTTTTCTGATTTTTCATGCTTTAATCTGGCACAATCTGCCAATCTGGCACATTGCCTACAGTGGCATGTAAATAGTGGGAGACCGAATGTGAAAAGAGAAAAGCAGAAAATGTATAGGCCATAAAGCAGTGCAGATGACGAAACACAAAAGATGTGCGTCCCTAGTCTACCTTGAATGAATCACTGCTTTTTAGTATCTGTTCTTCATTGCAGATGTCTCTGTGAAAAAAAAGCAAAGACTATGTTAAACAACTTCTACTTAAGAGCAGTTGCCTAAGAGCATGGGTTCGGATTTGTTCAGCACCATCCCATGATACTTGCAGTCTCAAGTCCTCCCAGTGAAAGTGTTCCATGTTGTTAAGGCATAATGAAAGCTTTTATTATGGCAGAAGAGAAGATAAGAGAAAAGTCAAAACAGAGTGTCAGGAGCCCTTTTAACTGTGGGAACTTACAGGATAATTTTCCCTTTTTCAAATTAATTTATTTGACCATATGGATTCACTGTTAGTTCAAACTCTGTCCAGAAAGACCTGAAGTTAGATCCATGAAGGTCACAGTGCTCACATCACACTTAACACCCTAAATAGGATCAAAATATGGCCCTCAAACCCTTTGCCCAGCTTCTGCTCGTTCCTAGGAAGACTAGAGCCTCTGTACAGCCTCTGGTTTGTCATTGAATTTGTGTGAAGTTGCCCCAAGAGAAGTTAGAGCTCTTGACCCTTGATGGTACCAAATAGCCAACATCTCCCACTCTATTCTACTTCCACTGGATTTAGAAATTACTCATCCTTGAGGTATGCTCAGCAGATTTGGCTCTCAGCTATCTTAGTGGAAGGGATATCCCTTTTCTTCCCATTTGATCAAGGTTTCAGCGGAGAGTCCAGAGGAGAGAGGTCAGTCTCAGCATGAGCATCACTGATGCTGTTCAGTGGTGGATGGCAACACGCACCATCCCTCCACTGTAGATATTCTACTTTGCGGGGAGTAAAGAAAAGGTCAGTGCACTGGGAAAAAAACCAAAAAGAAGAGGTGTGATATTTCTAGGTCTGTTAGTTAGGCACTTGTGTGAAAGGGAGAGGGACAGAGAAACCAGGATTTCACTCCCTGTGCCAAAATCTAGTGTTTTAGCTTTTTTGTTCTCGTTCTTCCACCTGTCTGTGGTGAAATTACACATATGAATAATGTGCGATAACATTTGAGGGCAGCATGGCTGGAATGAGGATGATGGGATCTGTACAATGAGAGGAGGAAGGAACCTTGGCTTGTATGCTTTTGGAGGAAGGTATTTTCTTGAAGAGAGGCCTCTGTATTCATGTTCTCCACTCAGCTATGACACCTGGCTTCTCCTGAAGTAGCACAGCCTGTTCAAAGCTGTAGTGGCTGTCGTAGAGCAGTTTCTGCTGAAACAGAAGACAGTGGCTAGATAACGTGATGGGCTCCCCAGATGAGCTGTCTTCATTCTGCTGTCTGAAGGTATAGCCAAGCCCTGGGGATCCATCCCTAGTATTAGGATTCATTGACTATAAAGGTATATTTTTTTCAATTTTAGTAGAGCTATTTAAGTAGAGTTTTTTTAAAGCAGAGTCTCCATGAGGGCCAAGTCAAAGGCAGCAACGCTACACTTTTGTGAGTCCAGTTTTTGCATGGTTCAAGGGCACCTACATCCCAGTACAACATAGAAAAGAGGTCCTACACAGACTTAAATAAATATTCTGTGATTTCAGAGCAGTGCAATGTGACTACACAGAAAAATTCAACCTACTGAGTTCCAGTTATCCCCTGTTCCTTGCATTTGTGGCAAGATCCCTTATGGTACCCCAGCAATGTATCTCAGTTACCCTAGGTATCTCCACACATAGGATCACTATGTGTATACAAGTTTTCTATTGTTTCATTGCTTGTATTTTTAAAAGAAGTAACAGAAGTAATTCTAACAATCCCCACTCATCATCAAATTACCCCATGCCCAACCATATCCACATAGCGTGAAACGCACTGGCAGGGTTGCAATAGTTGCAATAAGGAAAGAAAGTGATTAAAGCAGTTAGTAACAGATGGAAGGATGAATATTTTTAAAGGCAGCATGAAGACTCTCAGATAATTATTTGATACATACTGTTACTTGAAAGATTGAGAGTGGAATTATTATGGTGTATTAAATCAAGATAGAAGAGAAAAAAAAACGGAAGGCCAGATGACTTTGAAGGACCAAAAAATATTTGTAAGGAAACAGTCTAAATGAGCCTCCCAAAACTCCTTAAAAAGGCCTAGATTCTGAACAATGAGATAAATTAAGCTCCTGAGTTCAATATGGGAACATAGCTTCTTGTATACCCATTCAGATTGTTAGTTACATAGTATTTATTTATTGATGTTGTATAGGGAATTTATTTTAACCAAGCAAAACAAAATTTACAGTCTGATTTTTTGTCTTGTTTTGTCTTTCATTTCGCATGAGTTTAAAACTCTCTTGCTCCAAATCTAGGGAAGATAATTTGATATGGTTAAATGACATGATTTCTGATGTAGTTTTTAAATCTTGAGCTAAACTGAAGAGCTGATGTATGATATATGAATGTAATTTAAGTCAGATCTCTTGAGAGCAACATGCTGTAGTCCAACTGTCATTTACAGCTACAGAAAGTAATTGAAAAAGTGCTATTAGGTTAGAATGGCATTCTTTTAATCTGCCTCAGCACAGGTATAGGTGGCTCAGGGTCCCTCTAATGAGTTGGTAAGGAAGGACTAAGTCTGGTTAAAAATAGAACATTTCCCCGCAAAAATTTCTGTTGTATTTCAGAAAAAGTAATTTTCCCTGTGAAAAACCCTGAGGAGAAAATAAGGCGGAGAACACCCAGTGGGTGCCTGGGGTGTTGCGCAGCATGCATCATTTCACAGCGCGTGCAACCCCCTCATCAACTGACCACCTCGGGCTTCAGCCTGCCTGTGTGCTCTGGTGTGAGGAGGTACATCACGGGACATCAAATGACCGTATGTGGGACAGAGGTGTCGTGGGAAGGATGGGGAGATTCGACAAGGAGCTCTCCTGAGCCGCTGCAGCCTGGATGAGTCTCAGTGAACTTCACTGCTAGCGTTTGTTCTCTGCTCTTTTGGAAAGAGCGGAACTGTAAGCCATATTTGCAGCCCTTGACAAATCTAGTGACATGCAAACTAAAGTACTCTTCTTAAAATGCTGTGAATTTAGAGGTGGAATGTGTCTGAGGGGTCTAATCTGTCCACAGATAATCCCACAGTACCAAGAAGAAATGTGCATATCAGCAAAGGTCCATTTCTTCTCTCAGGGCAGGTCTGGTCCTTTCAGTATGCTTGACAGCGCTGTGCTCAGCAGAGCAGTCAGTACGTGTCTGGTTTTAAACAAAGGAGTCTGCCCTACAACCCAGTGATTTCTTTTTCACATGAGACTTCTGATCATAAAAAGGAATTTGCCTCATTTTATAGTTATAATGAAACATTTTTCTATCTAATTACTTATTTAAGGTACTACTAGTGTTCTTGAAGCATGGGTAAAATACACAGTAGTTAGAACGAACAGAAAAGACATTTGAGCCTTAATAAAATAATATGTATTTTGCACCTTATTGAATGGCATAGGTAGAAACAAATATTACACTAACCGGTTTCTCTTAAGACAGCGTCTGAGTGCATTAAAAATACCACTGTTAATGGGAGAAAAGGTACAGAAGCTTCTTTTACTGTCATTGACAAAACCTGATATAAGCCGGAGTGTCTGACCTTTCAGTGAGATCAAAATTACAGGATCTAAGGGATCCAGAACTAAGAAATACTGCCAAGGGAGACACTGCTGTTGACTACAGGTCTCTAGAGGAGTGAAGGGGTCAGGAGAAAGGACCCGAACAGTCGTGTTAGTCAAAGGGAAACACTTGGGCAGGAGCAAAGGCAACCCGTGGATCAGCACCTGGCTACACTGCTGGTGTTGCAGGCAAAGCTTTGGTTTGTCTTTCCAGTAGACCCTCTTCAGAGTACAAAGATTGCTGGAGAGAGACAGGATCCACCTGAAAAAGTGGGTCAAGAGTATCTTTGCCAACAGTTCAGAGCCTAACTTGCAGACACTTGCAATGAGGATTTGTTTGGTCTAGAGAGGACAAGACAAAGGATGGATCTAATTATCATCTTCCACTACCTAATGGGTATTTACAAAGATGAAGTCAGACTTTTCTCAGAGGCCACAGCAAAAACCAAGAAGCAACAGTTGCACTTTTTGGCAGGGAAATTCCCATCTGGATATAAAAAAAAAGCTTTCCGTAACAATAGTGTTTAAGCAAAGGGACAGGCTTCCCAGAGAGGCAGTGGAGATGTCCTTGGAGATTTTCAAAACTTGACTGGACAGTGGCCCAAGCAACCTGACCCAACTTTGATGTCAGCCCTGCTTTTAGAAGATGGGACAAGCTGACCTCCATAAGTCCCTTCTGACCTGAATGATTCTGTGATTCACTACCAACTTTTTAAAGGCTTCTCTTTGAACTCTACAGACACATCTTGTATGGAGAAAAAGCTCTTTCTCTCTAATTCTAACCATCTGAAAAATAGATTGGGGAATTTGAAGAATGTGAAGTTAAATCAGAATGTGATCTACAGAACATGGTGTTCTGGTTAAGTCAGTGATAGCCAGAAATCATTACACAGGTTGGTGTTGCTGTCATTTTGACAGGTGATCAAGGGACAAAAGAAATAAACCATTACCTTGCTTCCAGTTTGTTTAAAGATATCAAGAAACGATGGATTGACCAGAGCGGGGTGTATTATGTTTTCAAAAACACTGGATTTTGGTTATAGGCATTTCAGGACAAAAATTTCAAAACAAGTAGCTCCCATTTTAGTGAAGAAAATCTGTATACAAAACCGGCTTTTGGACACAAATCACAGTGCTTGTGCCTCCAAATAACTGATTGCTAATGTAAATCAGGCGCTCAGAGGAACAAGTATTCTGAGTCATTTATTGTGGAGGGCAAATTTTGTGGATTCAAATTGGCTACACACAAATCTCTTTGGAAAATCAGTCCTCACATTCAACATGACCTTTTATGCTTTGTGGCCTGTGCAATTGTACATCTTCTACTGTGTCAGTAAAGTAACTTCTCTAATAACCCCTATTCCACTCCCACTTCCCAAAATGACATTCAAAATTACAGGTGTGCAAAAACCATTACAAGGAATAATGTTTGCACTACCCTCATAATGGCTGCTTTAAGTTTTATTCTCAGTACATCAATCCACATGAGAACTTTGCAGATGTTAAAAACACATACACTCTATAAATTAATCTATGCCACTTGAGGGAATTGAAGGAAAGAAAGGAAATTCATATAATTCAGTTTAATGAATTCAGATATCTAGCAGTGTGGCTTTACCACCAGCTTCATTTTCATTTTAAGTGTAGAAACTGGCAATCAAAGTTAGCACAAAAGTGATAGTCTTTTTATAAATGCACATGCTTTGCTGTTGGATGCTTCTTGGCTGATAAGCGTGGCTTCTCAAGAGTATTTTCAGAGAGAACCAAAAGGCAATGCTGAATAGTTCAGATGCAAAAACTGAATAGGAAATGATGCTTCAGTCAAACAAAAGCCTCAGCAATGCTTATTAATTGATTATAAATCATTTTATCTTAGAATAAAGGAAATGATTCTACTTGCAGTTTTAGAAAAGGGGGCTACAGCACAAGGGGAGGGGCAGATGTGAATGAAAGGATACATGGAATATGAGCACCTCTATGCTGCCTGTGAAAACATAAATTACAGTAGGTAAGCAGTGCAAAGGAAGATTTTTTAAAAGTAGCATAAGGGGGTTTTTAAGTGAGAAAAGATATTTTGTGTGCTACAGCAGTCACAGACAATCAATCAAATTACACTTATAGTGACCCCCACAAACCTCTCTTCATCCCTGCACGAATTACTGAGGAAGCATATCAGAAAGCATCCATTTAGTAACTCTTGTTTCTAACTGTTCTGAAAGTCATCAGGTCTCTTCAGTCCTGCAGACAGGGACTGGAACCAGATGTTTCTCCATTTAGTTGGGACCAAAATTGTTCCAGCTCAGTTTGAGTTCCCATCAAAAACGAATTCTGCAGAACAGCTCAGATTTGTTTCCAGTGGGAGACAAAAATAGTGGTTCAGTGTGGTTTTCTGTTCTGGCACTGGATTTCTGCACAACTTCGTGCTTCTCTGCCTCTCAGATTGGGAGGAAGGGTCGGTGATTGATCTCTGCAAGGAGACACAGTAGGACCATACTAATGTGACATGAAGCAGTGCCACCGCATTTGTAGGAACATCACAGCTGAACACAGAGGCAGAAATGGGAGCAGCTGGTTGCCAGTGTTCAAAAGGTGGGTATTTTCCTTATAGTGGGCCTTACAGAGATCTGTGGCTACCTCTGGAAATCACCATGTTCTACATCCTGCTCATAGCAAGGCTGGCATCACAAGTGGATCTGGTTGCCCAGGGCCTTGTTCAATCATTTTTTTAAGTTCTCCAGTAAAAGAAATTTCACAGACTCCTTGGGCAGCCTGTCCATCTTCACCTTCTCTCTAATCTTGTCTTCAAGTAATTGAAGAGCTTTCTAATTCAGAGATGGCAGAAGGAGCCTCATTACTACACAGGCGTGGGGAGATGAGGATCTTCTACCCTGATCAGGACACATCACCTTTGTGAAAGTTTTTGTTTCCACAGATATTTATACCAAGTGATAGATAACTGTTGATCCTCTGATCACATATTATCCCATTTATTCAGCTTTATGCTGGCTAAATCTCTGGATGGTTAGACCAGGGATTTGGGACCCTGTTATTTTATGCCAACACATGGTGCCTTCCAAATAGTAGTAATGCGTGGAGGTTGCTGTGGAGTCACGATAATTCAGCACTATGTAGTCTGATTTTTTCTTCATGTCCTATTTGTGAATGTGCCTCAGAAGTTGAAGACTGGAGTTTGAAGACTAATTTTGAGCATCTAGTGACTGGACATCTATGAACATTGTATATGCACTCATATGTTGGTATAGATGATAGAACTGGCTCCAAAGCAAAAAGAAACAATCCATGACAGAAGATGTTTGGAACTGTGAGCACTCCAATAGACAGACTTTGGAGAAATGCTCCCATGACAGTGATTTGTGTCTGCACATCAAGCTTTAGCCCCAACTATCATCTGAAATCACAGCTGAAACTCATGAAAATGGGTGCACATCAGAAAAATGACTTAACAGACTTTCTCTTGAGAATGAGCTTCTCTTGAGGGAACATACCTATTATGAATGTTTGAAAATCCCTGAGCCTGTTTTAGATAAGTCCAAATAAGCTTTGAGTAAAGGGCTACCACAAATGTGAGGGCTGACATATTTGAATGAACACGGTCACAGTGGTCATCTCTGGGATATTTTCTCTTCAGCCTCCTCCTCAGTTCCATCTTTGCTGCATATCTGCTGCCTTTTCTTTGTATAATAACGTGAGGTACCAGCTGGAAAACAGAAAAATTGCCCACAGCTTCAGCAGGCAAAGGGAGTGATAAATCTTTCAGGTTATTCAAGATGAGCCCAAACTTGTCATTTTCCTATCCTGCAAGATTTGTCTGTTTCCATGCTGTTCCTTATTCTTCATTAATACCATAATGTAAACTGACTTATCTTTAGCCCAATGTCCTTTTTTATTTTATTTCATACTTTGTATCACAGAGTTGTGATGAAGAGTCATCAAAATCACCGTTGCACAATATTTATATGCACTACAGTGATTCAGTCTTCTGTTAGCTCATAAATGATGCTTTTCTGTAACTACTTGTATTTTTCCTCATTTGTCATCATGGCTCAGTCATTTGTTCTAACTTTTCAATGTCTTCTTTTTTCTTTGTCTAGAGGATGATATTTCCTGTATCCCATAAATATTTTAAATAACATTTTCAAAATACTGATGCAAATAATAACAATAAAATATTAGCAGGGTGCTATTTTTTATTTTATATCAGTTTATCATCTTCTGCTTAAACATATAATATATTTTCACATTCTAACTCTCACTGGAACATTACAAATCACTTCAGAAGCATAATTTCATTCAATCTCAGAATGTTTGTTGAAAGAAGAAAATAAAAACCTCCCTATTTTATAAAAAGAGCAAATTGTAAATGTCATCCTGAGATGACCTGGCTAGCAACTTGATTCAGGGATAGAACACAAGAACCCGGACTCTCCATTCTCTGCATTGAATATAGACAGTTGGATGTTTTTCTTTATGTCCATTAATGTTGTGTCCCTAACAATGCAGTTGTTTTCACAGTAAGCCATAGGAGCCTTGAAAGTATTGGACCATCCTAATTCGATTAGGATGTCTTGCCTTTGAAAGCTTTCTCAAAAAAATGCAGGACCTCAAAGTTCCAATGAAGAAGCCCGTTTTATCGTAGAGGACCAACTCAAGTTTTGATGTTTGCTAATTACGGGAAGGTTATCTGTTTTTTGAATGATCTATGCCATCTAGATAGTAGGTGTTTGTTCAAACTCTTGCCTCATGTACTCAGTCTACTTTAGTTTATTCAGTTCTTGACATTCAGAAAAGTTTTCTTAGTATTCTCTTTGAACAGTACTATTTATTGATGATTTAATGAGACCAGTACTACTCACAGACCTGTGAGGCTTCTAACAAGAATATACAACTACGAACAATTATTTCTTAGTTAAGAAAAAGGCCTGACCACAGCAGATAAGATCCAAAATTGTTCTAGTCAAATAATTTCTGTTGGTGATGACCTTAAAGAAGATACCTCAAAGAAAGTGTAAAAACCAAAATACTGATTTAAACTCTGACAACCAAGGCATAGTATCTGCTCCAAGACATAAGAAGAATTTTACAATGCATCCCAAGAACCAACCTGTGTTTCACAGCAACTATATTTTTGGCATAAAACTCTTTTTGGCAAAACTTTGGCAACAGTTCCTTGAAGCCAAATACACATGATAGAAAAATATTAGCTTTTATTGCTTTTGAATTTCGTACTTTTAAATATCACTGAGATACCTTTAAATGTCATTTAAATATCATTGGTCTTGTGCAGGGCTCAGGAGAAGATACAGAAGTGTAAAATGTAAAATGGAAAGGAACTTTCAGAGTCATCATGAGATATTTTCCATAAACTGATCAAAGTTCATCGTGATCCTTGTTAGGCTCTTTCCCTTTTCCCCTTTCTTTTCTACCCCAGCTACTCCTATCTGAAGATGGATCCAGGATCTCAGGGAATTGAAAACTTGTCTTCTCAATATTTCCATATCAGGCCACCTATTCAATTTTCTCTATATTATTAATTAAATCCTATTTTTAATTAGTTGTGGCTTATCAGTCTTTTTTTGTGAACTTCCAAATATTTCTAGTATCACCATGAGACAATGAGGGAGTGGTATATCAGAGATAAATTGAGTCTGAAGTGTAAACAAATAGAGAAGTCACTCATAGCCTAAATGTTTGGGGATTTGATAGGTATTATTTCCAAACACAAACACTTATATATGTATATACATTTTACCTGGATATAAGCACCTTCTCTATTGGAACACTGCCAATTAGACTGATTTTTTTTTAAGATGCACTATAACTTAGTTGACATTTTACCCCAGGGGAGAATTTTTGCCCTTTGTATAATGTGTCTTCAGATTCTAAGCTTATGAAACTCATGTCCACTGAGAATAGTATAGATTTTCAGTGTCAAACCCTGAGTCAGGTTGTATCATTGATTTTTAAGTAGGACTCCACATTAAAATCAATTTTTCAGAGGGAAAAAAATGAAAACATCAATAAAAAATGTCTCAATTCTTTTCTTAAAGAAACAACTCAGAAAATTAGCAGGAAGGGCATGAAAGTGTTTTTTAAATGCAAATAAATGTCAATACAAGGAGGGGGCTTAGCTTTGTCCTTACCTGAGAAAGCATGCAAAGATCATTAGAATGAGACTAGATGAAATAGGTAGTCTTTTGATAATAAAGCAAAAATATCAGAAGACTGAGAGACTAGATGGCATGAATCAAGTATAATTCAGAATTGATTTTTTATCAATAAAATTGTTATAACTTATAAAAAGGCCATAGTGTAAAACAAATTAATTGTGATAAGAAATTTTTTAGAAATGCAGAGATCACTCCTAACTACACAGAAGGGTATGGCATAACATTAAGCAGTTTTTAAAAACTTCAGACATTTCAGAATCCCTTTTCCAGGACAAAAAAATAAAAGGGCACTTAAGACTTCAGTGACTTAAACATCTTCATGAAACAAAATCTCCACTATAATTATAACAGATTGTTTTAGTGAAATACAAAATATTCTTCTATGTATGAGGTGATGTGCAAGCCTGATCAGAAGCTGCTGAAGCCTTCGGCTATGAGGGATCCACTGCCGCTCCCATAAATTTCACAGAATGAGTTAACTGAGGCATCAGTACATTAAGAAATAACTGCAGAACCCCAGCTCCCATCAAAATACATTATGCAAGAGTTTCACAAAGCAACCATGGACATTCTTCAGTGACAGCCCAGGATTAAGGAAGTATCATCCTCCCCCATCAAAAGTAAAGTTCCACTAAAAATTATTATGAAACCTCATCTACTAAGTCAGGGATGGTGTCTGTGCTCTCTGGTCAGAGGAAAATTAAGGTATATCCATCTCTAAATGGATTTTTGCTCTTTAAAAATGCATTTAAATTTGCATTTAAATATAGGTTTGTGGCCTTCTCAAGTAATCTGTGATCTACTATCTTGACCAGAACAATTAAACCATTTATGTAGCATTGTTAAATATGGTCTTGCTAGAATAGGTCTATGGAATCATAGAATCATAGAATGGTTAGAGTTGGAAGGGACCTTCAAAGGTCATCTAGTCCAACCTCCCTGCAAGGAACAGGGACATCCCC
>JAAGAY010122715.1:0-65685 GCA_011801015.1 Ardeotis arabs
ATAGAAGAAAAACGGCTCGAGGTTTGAGATAAGGACAGGGAGAAATCCTTAAAGTTACCGTCACGGGCAAAAACAGACTCGACTTGGGAAAACTATTCATTTATTACTAAAACTAGCAGGATAATGAGACAGAGAACAAGATAAAAAAAAACCTCCTCCCCACCCCTCCCTCTTCCCGAGGTTAACATTATCTCTACTACCTTCCTGCCCTGAGCGGCACAGGGGGGTAAGAGGGAATGGGGGTTGCGGTCAGTTCATCACGTGATGTTGTACGCCGCTGCTTCATAGTCGGGGGAAGAACTCCTCACATTCCTCCCCTGCTCCAGTGTGGGGTCCCTCCCACGGGCCACAGTCCTTCACGAAACTGCTCCGGCGTAGTCATCTCTTCCACGGGGTGCAGTCTCTCCAGAACGGCTGCCCCAGCGGGCCCTCCATGGGCCACAGCCGCCTTCAGGCATCCACCTCCACCGGTGTGGGGTCGTCCCCGGGCTGCAGGTGGATCTCTGCTCCTCCGTGGACCTCCATGGGCTGCAGGGGGACAACCCGCTCCACCATGGTCATCACCACAGGCTGCAGGGGAATCTTGGCCAGGAGCCGCATTACTCCTCCCTCTCCTTCTGAACTGACCTTGGCGTCTGCAGCTGTTTCTCTCACAAGAAAAGTTCGTTCTTCACAACAGGCTGGCAGACGCCTCTCAGGATCTTTTCACATCACCCATCTCATCTCCTCTCCACTTCATGCAGCTGGGCCGGGCCGAGTTGGGCAGAGGGTGAGGCCTGCAAGGCCCACGAGGCCTGCGCCTCCCCCTCTGGGCCTCTGCCCCCGCTCAGTTTCTTCACATCTTGTCTTCTCTCTTTTTCTGTTTTCTCCTTCTTAAATACGTTATCGCAGAGGCGTTATCACAGGACATTCTGCTACCAATCGGCTCGGCCTTGGCCAGCAGCGGGTCCGCCCTAGGCCCGGCCGAGTCCACTGAACAAAGGGGAGCAACTTCTAGCAGTTTCCTACAGAAGCTTCCACCTTAGGCCCCCTCTCACTAAACAAAACCACAACAGGAGTATATCTTTTGGAGTTAAGTTACAATCCAAAATTGTACGTAATGGAAGAATATTTCCTACAAGGGAGTGTAATAACTATTAAAATACATTTGTAGTGAGGTAGCACATTTGTATGTGCTCTTTTTTAAAGCAAAACAGCATCTTGTAGTACTGCAATGAGATGACATTCTCTATCACCTTAGTTGTAGATAATGTGAATTCATTCAATGGTCAGATTGAAGGCACAATGGTGCATTTAATATTGTACTTTACTTACTTTTCCTTCAAGTTGTTGTGGACAAAAAGTTTCTTTCTAAATCAGGAACACTCTCCATATCTCAGAACTTGCCAGCAAATTCTTAAGCATTAAAAATACCCATAAGCAATCTCTTCAAGTAGTTTGTGCTTAATTTTGTGAATATTCCATTTGTCAAATTCTCAATGAACTCTTAAAGGTGTTCACGAGGAGCAGAAAGCTCTCAAGATTGAATAAGTACAGTATGTTGTTCATCAGTGGAATGTTAATTGATATTTTGAATGATAGTGTGCTGTAAAATCTAGAATATTTTTTTTTTTTAAATTTAAAACCATGGGGAGAGGGACTGGGGGGGGATCTCAAGAGCTCATCTCATTCATTTCCTTTGCTGTGCAGAATTAATTCTACTTTAATCATTCCCATGAGGGAAGATAGATTGAAAAGCTTATCAGAAAAATCTCTATTTCCTTTCAGAAGTCTCTCTCCCCAAGAAGAAAAGAAGATGTTAGACGATCCAGTTGGGGAAGCACTAATGTGAATTTTAATGACAAAATGTAAATGTCAGATGTGACACAAAGTACTTGTTCTGGATGTCTTCGAATGTGCAACAGGAACTGTCTTGGACCAGAACTACAGGTGACACTGGAATAC
Organism: Ardeotis arabs; assembly: GCA_011801015.1. Lineage (NCBI taxonomy): Eukaryota > Metazoa > Chordata > Aves > Otidiformes > Otididae > Ardeotis > Ardeotis arabs. The sequence goes on from JAAGAY010122715.1 coordinate 1,945, forward strand.
TGGTAGTGACTGGTATTCCTTACCTGTCTCATGGTAGAGCACCTGGTGTCTTTGATTCACCTGCTGAATGTCTCTTGTGGGAGATAAAGTTGCTGTGCACTGTTTGAGATGGAAAGAGAAGGTGGTGGCTTGTTGTATTTAGTTTGTGCGATGTGAGTTACCACTTGGAACTCGTGTTGGCCTGCAACCATGTTTTTAGCTATTAAAAGAATAGCTTGTGAAATACTTGCTTGTATGAGACATGTTTGGAATCATTTATCTCTGAACATAAGATTGCTGACTGTTCAAAATTAGTGCAATAAATTTATTTTTCACAGTTTACTTGCTCCATTTTCTAGTGTGCAATTTCAGCAGTGTTTATCATGGTTTGATCCCACAGGTGTGGGAAAGGAACTTGGTGATAAACCTTTTGTTGTACTCTGTCTCCAGCAGATCTGGTATCATTGGATATTTGAATGAAGAAATATCATGTGCATTTGTTAATTCTCCAGATGACCCTAAGCTGTACAAGGACAGGACTGGAATTCAAAAAAATCGTTATAAATTGGAGAGGGGATGTGGAAGATGTGGGTGTGGAAATAAACGTGAGGCTCAGTACTGGTAACACGTACAGGACGAGGAAATGATTGCTAGGCAACAGTACTGCAGAAAAAGTAAACAGACTGAGAATTGGAAGCTGGTGTGTTTTCTGTAAACAATAACAAGCATTAGAATTCACATCATTCAGCCCTGAAGGCGATAGCCTTAAATAACTCCTGACCGTGACAATTCAAGAAGAAGGTGGATAGTTACTCTCCTTGGTATTTTCTCCAGTTGATCATAGCTGTACTAGCAAGAAAGGCCAAAGGAGTTGAGATGTCCTCTCCTACAAGAAGAAATACAAAATAGAAATTTGTTTGCGAATTAGTTTGGTATTATGACTCTCAGAGGCCAAAGGAGTTGAAGTGCCCTTACCTAGAAGAAGAAACACTAAGTGGAAATAGAAATGACTTGACTGAAATGGGCCTGTATTAAATGCATTAGCTTGTAAGGAGGAATGGGCCTAAGTGACAAACAGGTTGGATGCTGGAAAAACTAATAAGCACTACTGTTGCACTCAAAACCTTGTTAATGGGAAAAGAGGAAAAACTTTATAATAAAGCCAAAACCTTACTGTGTCATAAACTGAACAACTGAACGTTCTGTTACCAGCACAAACTCATTCTGCCTCTATGTATTTCTGCTCCTTATTTTTGTTGAGGAGGTACAGGAGACAGAGAGACCTCTTAAGGAAACTTAACTAGAATTTTGGTGAATATTTTCAGTCAGGATCCTGTTGGTAATACTGCAGTTGTCAGTTCCAGCTGTGGGTGTGGGTATGCAGGCTGACAGAGAAGCTTTCTGCTATCCTCACGTTGCAGGGGATGGATAGCAGTGTAGGTGTAATAGGGGAGCAGTTTGGAGATGAGGTGTTTATATTCAAGTGGAGTACTTGAATCTCTTTTTGGGAAACCCCTTGGATGGCTAAGAAAGATACGGATGAGAGGAAGAGTTCTTGCTAGCAGATACTGGGAATACAGCATCAAATTCATAATTTCTTCTGAGTTCTTGGCTTAGGAAGTTGATTAAGGCTGAAATTTACAACCCTCTTCTGCTGTTCCCAGGCACTGAGCATAAGCTAGGTTTTCCAGCTACATGCTACTTTCACTTTCTTGACAGGCTGTTTTCAGCTAAATTATTATTATTCCCTGTATACATGGCATAAGTTTATTTTAACATATTTAAGGAATATGTTTAATACCATTTGCTGCAGTGTCACTTTTTCATAACATGACCATCTTGTTTGCCTCTCCTTATATGTCTGAACCATCCCAAGAGCGGAGTAGGAGAATTTTTCAGAATTTTCAGTATTCAATGACATGAGTCTTGCTCCACACACTTCTGAAAGTGACTTGCAAATCAACATCAGAAGATGGGTGCATTCAACTAGCAGTTATTTTAATATTGTAATTAATTTGCTTATAAAATTACATAGATGTAAAGTGGAAGTTATGCTTAACGATAGAACTGCTGACTAGATGCAGTGGTAATATTTCAAAACAGTAATCCTGAGAATTTAGAGGCAGCTGTAAGCAAAGTTTCATAATGCTGGTGTGGTCTTTTTTTTTAAACAAAAATTCCCTTGCTGCAGTCTGATGGGCAATTACAGGCTTTTAAAAACAGGAGAGGGACTTCCTAAAATGCTTCATTGAAGCAAGCAGCTGTCATTTAAAAAAAAACAGTCCATTGCCCCCAACAACAGTAAATCTAAACTTCCAAGAATATTGTTTTCCAGTATTGAACTTCTCAGCTAATACAGTAGTCAAAGGTTGAAAGGAAACTTCATCTCTGTAACGTCGGTCTAACTGCCAGCTGACCTGATGGATAGGAATGACGCAACGTGACAGCATGTTTCTGGATGTTGTTATAGTTTTTGTAAATAAATTAGAGAAATAGGATTTGGCTGAAACTTCTTCAAGATGGTTATACCACCGACTGAAGAATTACATTCATACAATAGTAATCACTGGGTTTTTGGCAAAGCTGAACAATCCTCAAAGTGGAGGTTTGAACTACTGCTATGCAATGTTTACAGGTATAACGTGGGTGATGAAAAGCAGAATAAACTTGAAACACTTATAGGTGACATCAGCTTAGAAGCTGTTTAAGTGGAAGACATTTTCCAATATATTTTTATATTCTTATAATGAGAGAAATCAACAAGGTCTAATGAAGTAAAGGTAGGTGCAAAAGGATAGATTAAATGCAAATACCATCTTGGGAACGCGTGTGTAAACAGCTGTTCTCATCTGGAGGTTTTTGCAGTCCTCAAACCAGAGGTGGATCAGCAGTATGGGGGTGATGTGAAAAGTTCCAAATGCCATGGATGGCAGTGGTGATCTGTGTTGTGTACAGTTTGGGGAGTATGTAGACATCACCTCTAGAATAATTAAAGAATCCTAAAAAAAGGGGGCAACGAAAAGAAACAGGCTGCAGGAGAGTTTAGTCTGGAAAAGAAAGGATTTGACAGTGAACGGTCTTCACAGCTTTGTAATAATGTGTTTATGCAAATGGTGAATAATTGTTCTCAGTGTCACTGAGGCAGAGCTATACAATTTTACAGCAACATGAATTTAGTTAATAAGAGGTTTTTGCAGTTAAATAAACAATTTGTCCTTATAACAGCAGAGTCACTTTTACTGTCGGAGTTCAAAACAATGTTTGAAAAACAGTCATGGTTGTCCGAGGCAGACCTAATCCTGCTTTGGAGACAGGAGATGGACTGGAGAATACCCTGAGGTTCCTTCTAGTCCTGTACTTAAATGTTTTACACAACAGGACCCTATGCAGAGAGTTTATATTCTCTCACCACACATACATAGCAAGTTCTTGAAATGACACATATTTTATCCCTTGAATGTTTCATTTTCAAGTTCATGCTGAGTTGCCCATTCACATTTTACAAAGCTTGCTGCGTGGACCTGACTTCCTCACCCCATTTTCATCTTTGTCCTCAAATCTGATTAAGCCTGGGAATGGAATACTTTCCTCCATCTGTCTGCAACCCAACACTTGGAAATGGGACTGCAAGAACTTCACGAGCTACAAGGGATTGAGTGATGTGCTGAAACTCTCGTCTTGCTCCTAGCACTTCAGGACTTGGGTCAGTCTTCTCTACGCTGCACTGTAGTTTGGCTGCAATAGAAACGTGCAAAGCAAAATTATCTTGTGACAGCTTGAGCTTTCTGTGACAGACACCAGACTGCTTCCTCTTTAGCCATAGAGACGGAAACCTGGATATGGAAAATGTTGGAGGACATAAGGGCTGGCCATCATCTACCAAAGGGTATGAGAGACGGGGAGTAACTTGTTTCTGCCGTGTCTCCAGAGCGGTTTTTGACACCGGGCTGCGTGTGGCGATGTCCGTCCAAGCGAGGGTGGACTTGGCTGTGGTATTTCACGCACGCTGCTGACAGTCAATGCAGTCCTGAAGACTCGTGAAAAGAGACGGCACCACGTTTTGGAAGACGGGGTGAAGCTGCTGACCCTCCCAGGCCGGATTTTCCCTGGGACACCTCACGGAGCCCCACCCGCGCTGTGCACAGCCCCCGCTGCCGCACCTGTGCCGCCTTCCACCCTTTCCCCGCACCCGCTGCTGCCCCGGGGGCGGCACCGCCGCGGGGAGGAGGCAGCGCCGCTCCCTCCCGCAGCCCCGAGGGACCCCCCGCGCCGAGGCGGGGAGGCGCCGTGCGGGTCAGCGCCCCCCCTTCCCGCTGCCGGCGGCGGCCTGGGCCGCCTCCCCGCCGGGCTCCGCCGCCATCGGGCAGCGAGGGCGGGAGGCCGGGCCGCCGCCGCGGCCATGGCGACGGACGGTGAGTGCTGGCGGCGGCCGGGGCGGGGGCGGCCTCCCCGGGCAGGGGGCTCAGGCCCGTGCCGCCGGCCGCGCCCGTTCCTGGCGGGCGCCGAGGGCGAGGGGCTTCCCCTCCGCCGGCCCGGGCTGAGGGGAGCGGGGCGCTGAAGGCCAGGGGGAGCCGCCGGGGACGGGCATGGCGGGGTGGGATCGGGCCCCGCTCCGGCGGCCCTACCCCTGGGGCGGGGGCGGCGGGGCCCGGCTGGGCGGGAAGAGGGGCGGGCGTGGGGTGCCTGTCCGCCTCGGCAGGGGAGGGTGCCCCCTCCTCCCGCCGCGGGGTCCCGCTGGAGGGGGGGTGGTGGGGGTGTGTGATGCCTGTGCCCTCCACACGGGAAGAGATGGGCGGGTGGGTGCACGCGGACACGAATTTTAGGGAGAATAAAGGAATAAGAAAAGCCTGCTTTAAAGATCCTAATGAAGAACAGGTGTTCTTGTAATTATGGGAGACTTCTTTGTGTCTGAGAGAGTTGTGTTTTTTGACCATGCTATAGTAATTTCAGGGACGATTACGTTCCGTTTTTTGATTGATTAGGTTGTGGCTCGATGGCAGGTACCACCCTGGCCGAGGTCTTGGCCACGGTCGCGGTGCTGCTGCACAGAGGACAGTATTTCTCTTAATATTTCGGATCACAGCACCGGCGAGTTAAAACCTGAATTGCTACCGTTAGCCACAGCCCTGGCTGTCTTCTCCTGTGGCAACACCAACATCAGCGCTTCCTGAAGACTGCTGGGTTGATCTTGCTGTACCTTTTGCCGGGTTGGGCGAAAATAATCAACGTGAGCCTTTAAGAGATGTCAGGATGGCACACAGCACTTTATGAGCTCTCAGGAACAAAATCCTAGGCTTGAGCTTTTAAAAAAGATTAGACTTAACGAGAAGTCTAATTTCTCTCTTCTTCTTGTCGTTTGGTGATGTTCACTTGTGTTTGCTGTTCCTCGTTTTCTCTCGAGGCTGTGTCCCTAAGGAAGGGTCATCTCTGGCGAGGGCCAGGCTGATGTGATGTGGAGTCCTTCAGTGCTTGAAGGTGGCCTCTTCTTCTGGTAGTAGTCACAGTCTTTGGGCTGAGGTAGTCAGTGGGTGACTGGTTAAGGTGCGGGCACAGCTAAGCTTTTACCACCCCAACCCTGTGCTGTTGGTTTCGGGTGCACAGGGCACTTGGATCATCCCTGTGGACAGGCTTTCCCAGCCTGGGATTGTAGCAGGGATGAGAAGAGCACTAATAAGATTTCATTTTGTAGGTTGTAGCTCCGAGATCAGACCTGGGCACCCAGACTGTTGGTGTTCTTTCTAGTGAAGGAGAATTCGAGGAATTTTTATCTAGAATTTTAACTTAGTCACAATATGCTGTTTTTTCTTTCAGTGTAAGTGTGAGGAGATTGAACTGAGACAGCAGCAAACAGAACATTAACTTACAGCATCCTGAGTAACTGCTTAACTCCTCCTAAGCCTAACGAATACGAGGGATGCAATTCATAATGAAGTATGATCAGTACGTTGATCACTGCAATGGTGAAATGTCGATAGAGTGATTTTTAAGTGTAAGAAGGCAGCCTGGAGACATATGCATCATCATATGGTTCAGCTGCTGAAGCTTTGGTGTGGATCATCGTTTCCCGAACTGCTTTAAGTGAGCTTTGCTTGAGAAAGTTGGAAACATTTGTGTTTCGTTGCTTCCTGTTCCTTGTGGTTCCTTCCATGTGTTGCTGTCCTGGGGCTGCCACCGCCTCTCACTGTTGCCACAGTGAGACCGGAGCTAATAAATGCTGCTAAACTCATCTGACTTGGTCCAGAGCCGTTGGAGGATCTTGCACTGCCCGTTGTCTTGTGTGCCAGTCCAGATCTGGCAAACTTCTTTCCTTCTGCCCTGCTCTGTATCTCAGCCTTAGTCTTGTTGTCTTGTAGAGCTAAGATACTTGCTCTGGGGTGTCCTGCTTTCAAGGCTCTGTGTGTGCTTTGTGTTCACTGAGTTACTTGGTGGCTTGCAATATCCAATCTTGGTAAGCACATTTAACAGTTCATTCATCTGTTTGAAAATTACTAGATGTTTTGATTGAGAAATAAAAACCTGAGGTAAAAAAGACCAGAGGGAAGCCTAATACTAAAATGAATAAGCTGGCATTCCTTGGACTTGTATTAATTGAATTACTTGTATTAAATAATTACTTGTATTAAATTCCACTCAGATATAAACTATGATTTTTATTGAAGTGGGCAAATCTGGATTTTTCTGTTTAGCTTTATATCCACAGAGATCTTAGCAGATGCCAGCCCTGCCCGTACTTGCATGGAGCAGTGGCACCATCGGCAGAACTTGGGGGCTTTGGTAAGAGCAAGAGCGTCCTGATAGCTCAGGTAGTGTCAACTTCTGTCCTTGTACCAGAGCTCCTCCTCAGAGAAGGGAATAACAGCCAGAGGGTCTGTCTTCCTCTGTGATCCTGGGCTGCCAGAAGAGGTGGTGGTGATGACTTTGAGGTGATTAGAGATAAGTGTTACAGCAGTCCGCTCTGATTTTTATTGTTAAATAATTCATTGTTGCTGCTGGCTGAAGGATCAGAAGTGAGGAAGTTTGATGGCTTCAACCCAATTGGAAATGAGTACAGCTTGGGTACAGTTCAGGTCAGTGCCAAAGAGAACTGTGGATCATTTGAACACACTTCTAATGGTACTAAAGGCGCAGGAGTAGGCTGTCCCCATGTGCTGAAAGATGAGCTGGAGGGGAAGACGACCAGCCTGGCTGAACAGAGCTTTGGCTGGAACTTGGGCAGAAAAAAAAGGAGAGTTTATGACCTTTGGAAGAAGGGGCAGGCAACTCAAGTGGACTACAAGGATGTCGTGAGGTTATGCAGGGAGAAAATTAGAAGGAGAATCTCCATCCTTTATTGGATGCGAGGGGATACATAGTGACAAAGGATGAGGAAAAGCCTGAGGTACTTAATGCCTTCTTTGACTCAGTCTTTAATTGTAAGACCAGTTGTTCTTGGGGTACCCAGCCCCCTGAGCTGGAAGACAGGGATGGGGGGCAGAATGAAGCCCCTGTAATCCAAGGGGAAAGGGTTAGTGACCTGCTACACTACTTAGACACACACAGGTCTCTGGAGCCAGAGAGAGATGGTGGAAGTGCTCACTAAGCCACTTTGAATCATTTACTAGCAGTCCTGGTGAACTGAGGAGTTCCCACTTGACTGGAGGTTAGCAAATATGACGCCCATCTACAAGAAGGGCTGGAAGGAGGATGCAGGGAACTACAGGCCAGTCAGTCTGACCTCAGTGCCGGGGAAGGTTATGGAGCAGATCATCTTGAGTGCCATCACATGGCACATACAGGACAACCAGGCCATCAGGCCCAGTCAGCATGGGTTTATGAAAGGCAGATCCTGCTTGACTAACCTGATCTTCTTCAATGACTAGGTGACCTGCTTAGTGGATGAGGGAAAGGCTGGGGATGTTATCTACCTAGATTTTAGCAAAGCCTTTGACACCATTTCCCACAGTATTCTCCTTGAGAAACCAGCTACTCATGGCTTGGACAGGCGTACTCTTTGCTGAGTGAAAAACTGGCTGAATGGCCAGGCCCAAGAGTTGTAGTGAATGGAGCGAAATCCAGCTGGCGACAGGTCACAAGTGCAGTTCCCCAGACCTCAGTGCTGAGGCCAGTTCTGTTTAATATCTTTATCAATGATCTGGACAAGGGAATCAAGTCCACCCTCAGTGCGTTTGCAGATGACAGCAAGTTAAGTGGGATCTGCTTGAGGGTAGGAAGGCTCTACAGTGGGATCTGGACAGGCTGGATAGATGGGCCGAGGCCAATTGTATGAGGTTCAACAAGGCCAAGTGCCGGGTCCTGCACTTGGCTTGTAACAACCCCATAGGATGCTACAGGCTTGGGGAAGAGCAGCTGGAAAGCTGCCCAGCGGAAAAAGACCTGACGGTGCTGGCAGACGGCTGGCTGAACATGAGCCAGCAGTGTGCCCAGGTGGCCAAGGCGGCCAAGAGCATCCTGGCTTGTATCAGGAACAGTGTGGCCAGCAGGAGTAGGGCAGTGATTGTGCCCCTGTACTTGGCCCTGGTGAGGCTGCACCTCGAAAACTCTGTTCAGTTTTGGGCCCCTCACTCCAAGGAAGACGTTGAGTTGCTAGAGCCCGTCCAAAGAGGAGCAGGAAAGCTGGTGAATGGTCTGGAGAACAAGTCTTACGAGGAGCGGCTGAGGGAACTGGGGTTGTTTAGCCTGGAGAAGTGGAGGCTGAGGGGAGACCTCATTGCTCTCTACAACTACCTGAAAGGAAGTTGTAGTGAGGTGGGTGTTGGTCTCCTTTCCCAGGTATCAAGTGATAGGATGAGAGGAAATGGCCTCAAGTAGCACCAGGGGAGGGTTAGATTGGAATTTAAGAAAAAATCCTTCACCAAAAGTGTTACCAAGCACTGGAACAGGATGCCCAGGGAAGTGCCTGAGTCACCATGGCTGGAGGTGTTTAATAGATGTGTAGATGTGGTGCTTAGGGACGTGGTTTGGTGATGGACTTGGCAGTGCTAGGTTAGTGGTTGGACTCGATGATCTTAAAACTCTTTTCCAACCTGAATGATTTTATGATTCTATGGTATCCTCACAGTATTAAGTAGATGGTGTACATTTTAAAATTAAAAACCTCCCAAGAGAATATATTTAAAAGAGGGGATATATGTATGACTCTTCAGAGTAGTTTTTAGATACTGGAAATAATTTACTTTCATTTGAGGTTCATGCCATTGTACCTGGGGTTTGTTTTTCCTGCCTTAGGATGTGTAGGGAAACCAGCAGTGTTATGGGGATGCCCAGGTTCTCTACCACAGGTCTGTGGCGTCAGGGTTTAGCCACATTTCACATCAGCAGCCCCCTCACTGCATGGATGAGTGTGCTGGCTGTATCACACCCAAAGGCAACTTCACTCTGCTAAAGGTCTGTTGGTCGTTTGAACACCCTCCTAATTGAACAGTCCTGTACCTATGTTTGTATCGCTTCATGTACAGGTATCCCTGTGACATAATGTAGCACTAATATTTATTAGTGCAGTCATATTCCCAGGCACAGTAACTGAACCCTGAGTGCATTCTTCCCCTTAAAGAAGATGCTAGGAAGGTGATGTGGGTCTGGTATGGCAATCCAGAGGAGGATACTCTTGTTCTCTTGGCTCGTAAGATCCTTGTTAATGTGAAAACACAGGCAAGACCGGTAGATGCTTCTTTCAAGAAATAAGTGAATAAACTGCCAACAACAGTCCAGACTCTTGTTGATTAGCTTCTCATGTCTTTCTGGATGGCATGAAGATGTGGGTCTTGAATTTTTGTGGTGGTGTGAGGAGTTGGCATGCCTGATGTGCAGTCTGGGAAGATGCAATACTTGTCGTAGCTCAGTGTTTCTCAGGTGCAGGTAAAGCTCCGAGTTGTGGCAAGGATGATCCCTCAGTACTGTGTTTTCTCAGAGTATCGTAGCAGAGTGAGCTCTGTCTCCTGTAACGTGTGGTCCCGAGTCGCTCACTCAGGAAGGAGCCTGGAGGAGTTGTTCTGACAATGAGCCGTGGTGGTCGAGCTCTCCCGCCTCAGGCTGTGGCTCAGCTGCCCGTGTGAGCCAGTTCCCCATGGAAATTACCTCCCGCACCGGTGTGCTTGACCCCCGGCTGTCAAATTGCTTGTGGCTGTGGAGGGCTTTCTTGAGCACTGCCATGCTGGTGCATGTGAAAAACCTGCTGTTGGAAAATAATCGGAGCTGTTAGATTTTTTTAAAATTATTTTTTTAATGTGTTACATCTCTTGTTTCATTTTGATTTAAGCGTTGCTTAAATTCTTGCTGATAATAGACCTGCATCACATCTGGCTGTGTTGAAAGCAAGTCTTGAAAAATGCCTGCTTTGTGGAAAATACTGATTGCAATTGTATGCTCTTTTCTAAATACCTGAAACCCAGTGACTTTTATAAAGAGCTTGTGTTTGTGCTTGTGGACCTGTCCCCATGAGAAAACATTCAAATACATAGGCAGACTTCGAAATAGCTTGCAAAATAAATTGGATAACATTTAAAATCTGTTTCCTTCCTGCTTTGATTCAAGTGGAGGGTGTTCTCCAGGGATGCTGCCTCTGAGGAGGGTTTGTTTTGGGCATTATTATTCGCAAAGATAGGTAACTTCATATGCCTCGGAGGAGAGGATGGGGAGTGCTTCAGCTGAAGAACTGGGACGCAGTTGCAGGGGTGTAGGCAGTGTTCCTTCTTTGACAAAATGAAAGCCGAGGGGCCACTGGAGTTGTGGACCCTAGAGCCAGGCTTTAAAAAAATATTTTTAGAGGTTTGAAGACACAAGTAGGTACCAAACCAAACACTTTTTAGCATGTAGGACACCTTCAGTCAAATCTGGCCCCGGAGCCTCACTGATAATGGCTGTAGCACTGGTTTGGTGTACTCAGGTCACTGTGAAATGGGTCCTGTTTCGTGCAGATGGGCGATTAAGGAGGAACTCCTGTGAGCGTGGTGGTGCATCTGTGGATGCGCTGAGGCCCCGTGCTGGAAGTACTGCAGCAGCGACAGCGCTGTGGGCTGTGTCAGGGCTTGTGAAACGAAGCGCTGTGGCTTGCCTTTGCTCTAAGTAGTGATGCCAGTGCTTCCTGAGGGACCCATCTGCAGCAGTCTGTAAGGTTTATCGTGCGTTACTTTCTTGAAGTGTTATTTTGGTTCCTGTGCACGTGGGAAACCAGTGTGTACCATCTGACTTGGTTAAGTCCTTCCATGGTGCTGCTCAGCTGTAGAGACTACTCTTATGTAAATAGTCATAATCATCAGGAGAGGTTATCTAAAAACATCAGGCAGCTTTATTTTGGAGAGCAGCCTCTTATGTGCCTTAGATAGGCTGACGTCAGGATCAGTGGGGTTAAGCAGTCCTTAAGGAGACCTTGTGTCTTTCCATTTGTAGGAGCTATTGGTGATTGCTCTGATTGTACGCTGAGAAAGTTTGATCAATTATTCAGCAAGGACTTGAGTCTAATGTGTCTCGGGGCCGGGAAGGCACTAACTCTACGAACTGGTGCGGTTAGTTGCTATTCAGGTAATCAGACTTTACACTGTCTGTTCTTTATTAGTTTTGAGAGATTAATTCCCAGTCAGAGGAGAATATAGTTGTCAACTGTTTGTTTGATATGTATGTACTCAACCTATTACAGTGGCTGTAAACAAATCCAATTAGACATGGTTTAATTAGTCGTGCATACTATGTTAGCTGTGCTATCTGGAATGGACTTCTTGGATATCTTCCTTTTTACGTGTGAGATAGACTGGTTTTGTCTGGAAGGATTAAATGAGTGGGTAAACAGTAGTTTAAAATTACCAACAACAATGTTATACATCAGCAGTGTGATCAGCTGCAGGACTTGGTTAAAGCAATGACCTTTGTGGCAGCCTTCTCAGTGGGTATGAGGAAGACAAGATGCCATTGGTGAAGTCCTGAGAAGAGCAGCTCACAGGAATCAAAATGACAAAGACCTGGAAGAGAGTTGAAAGAGCGTGGGTAGATTGCAAAATGCAATCCAAAATGCAACCCATACAGACATTGTACAAAACCCAGGTGTGAAACCCCAGAGCAAGTTCCAAGACAGGAAGATGTCCTGGTTTTGGGCCAAACGAAATTAGGAGCTGTGCTTTTAGCCACGTTGAAGTTTCAGCTGGTTCACAAGATGTACAGCAAGAGCGCTGGAAAGGCATGGCAAGATCTAGTGTGGATGGAAAGATAAGCCTGGAGTGGAGGCAGAGCAGTGGGTCGTGAAAAAAAAAGTAGAGGCCAAGACAGGAGGTAAGGTGGAAGGGAGAGAAAAAAAGAATAGGTCTGCTGGGAAGCACAGGGAGATGGGGAGTGTGTAGAGGAGGATGGGAAGATCACACAAAGGAATAGTTGGAGGTGTGAAAGGAGAGTTGCTGGATGTGGTTTCAAGAGAGGATATGATTTCAAGAACAAAGTGTATGATTGCATCAGACGCAACTGACAGGTCGAGGAGGACATAGAGTGTTGGCTGAGGAAAGGGTATTGTGTATCTCACTGTGATTGAAAGAAAAGAGCTTTCTAAAAGAATTTATTGCTCTTTGGTGTGGTACTTTCTCTTTTCCTAAGCATTAGTTCTTCTAGTGCGGGGGGGATTCTGCAGATAGAGGGCATTTGCACACTGCTGATTCCTGCTAATACTGTGAATTTGGTCAGAAGAGAAGCATTTGAGCCATTGTTCAAAGGTAATTATTGAGAACTTGTGGTTGTCATCTGCAGCAAACAATTTCTAATAGTTTTTCTCTTTCTCAGTAGTTAATTTTGCTCTGAGAGAGACAAGGAAAGAGTGAATCTCGGGAGTGGCTGGTTGAGGCCACAAGCTCTGTCAACAAACACAGACCTGGGAGGAGGTGGCCGTTCCTTGGCCGGGTACACGAAGGTCTGTGGCTGCCTTGCAGGCACTGCCTTTCTGCAGCGTTTGCCTTTCTGCAGCGTTTGCCTTTCTGCAGCGTTTGCCTTTCTGCAGCGTTTGCCTGGTTTGCTCACTGCAGGCTGTTCCAGCATGTGCTTTTTAAACTGCTACAGGGAATTATTAATTAACTGCTGCACAGCCCTGGTTCACGGACAGGCGCATGTGTGCCTCCCGTATTTGCGCGCTGGCCAGATGTGCATGGCTGGCCTGGGAAGGAGAAAGGGGGGCAATGTCCTCCGTGCTCTGCACTGTCACAGGGCTGGCCGAAAGGGATGGCAACATCCGAAGGGATTTTGCAGTGTTTGCTCTTTGCTGCTGTGTTTTGTGATTTCAGGTGGGATTGCAGTTCCTGATGCAAAGATCTCTGGAGCTTTGCAGGGCCTATGTTTTGCTAAGATATGGTGACCCTTCCTTTTTAAAAAGCGTAACTAAGATACCTTACAGAATCACAGAATGGTTTGGGTTGGAAGGCACCTTTAAAGCCCATCCAGTCCAACCCCCTGCAAGGAGCAGGGACATCTCCAAGCAGATCAGGTTGCTCAGAGCTTCATCCAACCTTGCCTTGAATATTTCCAGGATGTGGTGTCTGTGTGTTGACTGCAAATACAATATATCTGGGAAAGTGTTATAATGTGGTTTCTCAAGTTCTGAGGTTATAAATTGGAGAACAGCATGGGAAGGAGTGTGGAGGGAAAAGAGGACAAATGCTGAGCTGAACAGAGGCCTTTGGAGAAAGCAGATACTTGCTTTTGCCAGCAAAGATCTTCTTCAGTGAAATTAGGGTGAGGGTCATGCCTATAGACTGGAGTAAGATATGTGTGGTTATAAATGTGATTTTCTGTAATATCTTTACATGCATCTCCGAAACAAGTAACTGTGTTGTTTAATGTTTGAGTTGTAGTAAACAAATGAAAAAATTCACTTGGCCTAGTTTCTGAGAATTATTTCAGAGGACTCGCAGTCATGAGACTTTCCATCCCCAAGGACAGGACAAGCCTTAGAACTGGTCAGTGGGATTCCCTGGCAACACAAAACATCCCAGGAAAGTTCAAAAATACCCACATAGTAGATGCTTGGGGGAGATGTTAGCGCAGGACTTCTGTCTGGAGGAGGCTTGTCTTTCTATGACAAGCACTAGTTGGAATATTTGTAGCGTGTATCAGAACTGTGGGTTAGAGTATCTGCATCTCAGGAGTTTCCAATGCGTTTCTGAGAAGATGTAGTGGTTTTCCTATTTTGAGGCTGGTTTGTGGGGTTTTTTTGTTTGTTTGTTCATTTTTGGGTGGATTTTTTTGTTACTCTTTTGTACTGGAAAAAATGAGCCTAAAACTTTTTATCAGGTAATGGCAGAGGGAGATGATACATTTTCTGTTCCAGAGTGGGTATTTCTTCTCTCTTGTTTCCTAGTGACTCTTTGGAACCAACATTTTCTGTCAATAACTTTTGTTGGAAATACTTAAGAAGATTTGCTGTTTGAAGCCTGTTTTGCATAACATGCTATGGTTACGCTTTGTGCTTAAAAACTTTGAGTCAACCCTGAAGAGCAATGCAATCACCGTAAAAATCATGCACAAAACGTTTAATGTGTGGGAGGTTTTTGTCCTCTTCCTTGTTTTACAGCAGTTGAAATCCTCTGAGTTTCTTTCCAGAGGAGCAGATGAAAGGAAAGGCTTTTTTTTTTTTTCTTATTGCCACAAGGACTAGAAAGTTATTTCTTGTAGGATCTGAAATTCTCACCTCATCATTTGCTTCAGGATCCACATATTTTAGGTAAAATACCTATTATTGTTCGATGAAGGCTTAGACTTTAGTTGATGAAGTAGTGATAGTTGCACTTAACCAGTCCTTTAAAAAAAACATGTAAGCTCCATGAAGCATGGGTATAGTTACAAGTTATTTTATTTTCCAGTTGGAAAAATGATTTTAGAAGTTCTGTACCTTTGACACTGCAATTGTATTCATCAGCCCTCGTGTGGGTGATACAGCTGCGTGGGGAGCCCTGCTGAGAATTGTGTCCAGGCAGTTCTGTTGCTGTACTTCAAAGTAAATGCTTGTTAAGGTCTTTTTGAAGCTGTAATAGATGAGATGTACAAATGCGCACAGCATTTTGCGGCAGTGCTTTGATTTTTGTTCTGCAGTTTGAATTACTGGATTTGTTTACCTGCATCTCGGTGTAAAATTAATAAGCGTCTCCCCTTAACTTGGATTTGTATGGTTGTATGTGCTGTGTCATAGGCTTTTACATGGAAGCAGAGTGCATTTCATGATGCTGAAGTCAGAAGACAGCCTGTAAACAAATTAAGGTGTTTTCCTGTTGCTGTAATTTCTGTTGGGAAGTTCTGCCATGTTCTTTAAGGCTGTCCATGGTGAGGACTCTGAAAGCCTGCAGGCTTTTCTGCCTATGCTATTCATGATGCTGTGTATCAAGGGCTGTCAACCTGTGTGGCTCCAAGAGCCACATGCCAATGTGGCTGAGAACCGTATCATGTGCACCTAATGTCATGGAGAGCTGTAGTAAGGGGCACGTCGTGGGTGGGAAGATACAATGATCCCACCACTCAGTTTACAGAGTCTTGACTGTTTGTATCTGATGATCCGCTTGTTTTAGCCCAAATACTGGCAACCTCCCACCTTTTTGATTACCCAGGAACTCTATGGCTGGCCATGACCTGGATTGTCCAAATGACTTGGACTGTCCAAAATGACAAAATGCTCTGAAATCACTGAAGAGTCATAATTTAGTAAAGGCTACCCTGAAGGAGGAGTCTTCAAACTCATGTTTGTACTGGCTACGCTGAAACAACTCAACACATCCCAGGTTCGTGCTGCTCATGGATTTCCTCTTTATTGCCAGGACATGCTGTACTGTGTGCTGCGATGGTCAAGAGGGGAAGTCGAGACAGGAGATGTGCTGTTCCCCGCCACTCTAAAAACTGGTTTAAGTGTGTCTGATATGCTTCAGACCCTGTAAGGAGGTCAAGGTGACAGTGTTGCCGCATGCTCCAAAACCATGACCCAGGCCTCCCAAGCCTGTAAGCTAATATTGAAAAATCAGTAGTTTCAAGTCTCAAAAAGAGCACACGTCCTGACTGACTCTTTGACCTTTAGTCTGCCTACCTCTAGTTTTCAGATATTTTTTTCTGCAAACAAGTGAGCTAGAAACAAAAATATAAAACAAAGCTGAGTTTCTCTTTTGTGATTACATGGTTCCACATGTTACACAGTTAAGAAAAGCATGAAATAACTTAAATCTAATAGCAACTCTGGCAATAGCTCTGCAGCCCCCAGCATGAGAAGGACGTGGACCTGCTGGAGCGAGTCTAGAGGAGGCCACAGAGGTGATCAGAGGGCTGGAGCACCTCTCCTATGAGGACAGGCTGAGAGAGTTGGGGCTGTTCAGCCTGGAGAAGAGAAGGCTCCAGGGAGACCTTAGAGCAGCCTTCTAGTACCTCAAGGGGGCCTACAAGAAAGACGGGGAGAGACTGTTCTGTAGGGCCTGCTGTGACAGGACTAGGGGTAACTGTTTCAAAATAGAGGGAGGTAGATTTAGATTAGATATTGGGAAAATTTTTTTTTACAATGAGGGTGGTAGAACACTGGCCCAGGTTGCCCAGAGAGGTGGTGGAAGCCCCATCCCTGGAAACGTTCAAGGCCAGGTTGGATGAGGCTCTGAGCAACCTGATCTGGTTGGAGATGTCCCTGCGCCTTGCAGGAGGGTTGGACTGGATGGGCTTTGAAGGTCCCTTCCAACGCAAACCATTCTGTGATTCTGTAATAGAGCTGCAGGTCCCCCTTTTTGGGGAAAAGGAGTAGATTAAAGGTTTCCCAGTAGACAATCTCATGGAGGGAGAAGTGATTCTTGTGAGCACATGTGTTTTCAGTGCTTCCTCAGCAAGAACTGTGCAGCACTCCTAGTCATGTATTTACCCTGCTGAAGGGACAAGGACAGACCTCCTAATCTTCTTCTCCCTATTTGCCTTACCATTGCTCTCTTGCCTCTTCCCAGTTCAGTTCTTTACTCTCCTCTGAACTTTCTCTGTCTCTTGCCTGGCAGAGGGGTGCCATCAGAGCTTCTGCTGTTGCCTTGATCTGTGTTTTGTTCTCCATTGAGACCAGGGGAAGGAGAGCCATGTAGAGCTGACCCCTCGGTAAAGAGAAGGAGCACTTGCTCATATGGTGCAACCACTGGAGCACAAGCAAGAAGTCAAGATTGCCTTGTGTCAGGTAACTCACTAGTGCACGATGGAGTTGTGCTGCTTTGGCATTTCTCTTTGGTCCATTGAGCGTTTAAATGGAGCAGCTTCAGCAGGATGTACTGAGGGTTACTGTGCTCCAGGAGGATTCCACAGGCTAGGGCAGCATAGATGCTGGGGTTCAG
Source organism: Ardeotis arabs (assembly GCA_011801015.1). NCBI lineage: Eukaryota > Metazoa > Chordata > Aves > Otidiformes > Otididae > Ardeotis > Ardeotis arabs. The sequence continues at coordinate 19,218 of JAAGAY010122715.1, forward strand.
ATCCTTCTAGACAAACCCAGGCCTTCCACTCAGGGCTGTCCTGTCTTGTAGCTGCTGGAGGAAGGGTGCTGCCCACTTGATCTCATATGGTGCTTCATCTCTTCCGTAATGGATAAGCTCATCAGGAAACGTAGGCAGAAGTTTCTGTGTTATGGGTTATGGGAAGGATTAGCTGTGAGGGAGTTCTGCTGATTTGGTTAATGCTGTTGCGGTTTTTGTGAGCTGGTGGGTGCCCAGGGAATTTTAATGCAAAAAAAATGTCAGATCCCCTGGGATTAGGTGTCAACTGACTGATGGTTCTGAGGACTGCAGTTTTGAATTTAGTACCTAAAAATAGCAGTTGTGTGGGACTTTTTCACCGATTTCCTTTGAGAACCAACCCTTTTTTTGGAGAACTTTTAACTTTGTGATTCTGATGGCATTCAGCTCTGGTATGTAAATACTCATTCACCAAATCTCACTCTTCTGCGCTCTAACCCCTGTGCCCCTCTGTAGCGTACGCTGTGTAGATTCAATTAATGGGATCACCATAGGGTACGTGATGCGTAGCAGGGTCAGGAGTGTAAGGCCTAAACTGCACATGGCTAGCAACATGTTTGTACTGTGATAGTCACAAGGTAGCAGCTGTCTTGCTCTCTCTTTTTATTTTTCTTTTTGAAACCCACTCCACTTGTTTTGTAATTACTTGAGCTCATCACAAAGGTAAAAATAGCTTCTGTATTTAAAGAGAACAGATGGTTTTTCTAGTGGTTTTTCCTTAACATTGAATGAATTGTGGTTGAATCAGAAACTGCCAGGCCAGAAACTTATGTTTTCGTTAGAGAAATACTTGATTAGGTTAATTGAGTGTGATTCAGTGTGATGTACATTTGGCCAACTTAAAAGCTTTCCAACTTTGTCTTGGATGGAGATAACAGTATCTCAGTGTTTGCAGTTTGCTTAGTGGTTTCCAAAAATAATTCCTAGGGAGTAGCAAAACATTGAAGGGACACTACTGAATTAGTGAAGGGAATATAATCTTTTGTAAAAAAAAAAAAAAAAAAAAAAAAAAAAAAAAAAAAAAAAAAAAAAAAAAAAAAAAAAAAAAAAAAAGAAACAAATCAAAACCACAGAACAACAAATCCCCCATTTTTTTAGAATGATGCAAACAGGGAATGTATACTTAAGTCATGTCCAGACATAAAACTGGTTTAATCCTGCTAATGTGGCATACACAACATGTTACGCAAGGTGTGTGGCTTCTGAAGAGCACACACCTGTATGTCATTGCGATGGCTCTGAGACCAGAGGTGAGATTCAGTGTGTGGTAGGCACCTGAGCTCCCATTACAGTTCATGGAGATCTAGTTGGGACAGTCCATGAAGCCTGGAAAGCGATTCACCTCCCTTTGTAGAAGACTCGTAGTGAGTGCTCAGGTGAGTGTCGCTCTGAGCTCCCCACGCTGTTCTGAGTGGTGATCCACTGGCTGTGATGGGAGCCGGGATGCCCGGCGCACACCTACCTGCAGGAGACTGGGTTTTGGTGTCTTCGTTTTGGACTGAGGTTCACCCTTGCTGTCACATCCCTGTGGCAGCTATGTGCTGTAGCTCCAAGGAGCTGCTGCTGGAAAGACAAAATGCAGCGTGTCCAGGTATCCCTGAGGACAGAGGGGTGGGAAAGAGGGTGCACATGAAGATTGGTAAGCCAAAAGAACATAACACTTAAGAAGGACTGGGAAGCATTTAAAACACCAGGACATGTTTGACCATTCATATAACCTTGTTCCTCACAGCGAGGTCTTTGCCATCATTACTAAACAGCAAACTCCGCATTTCCATCTGAGAGGCTTCAGAAGAGCGAGCCGAGTTCAAACCCAAACCAAGAGAGAGCCAAGTTTCCCGGAGGGAAACTTCAGGGAACAACCCTAAAACCTCAACCTCATGACTCATGTTTGCTGGAGAGTAAGGGATCATGATGTCTCCTGGAGACCTCAGCATTCTTCCAGATGCTGGCATATAGCCAGAGAAACTCTTTCTAAGAGCTGTGTTCTGTGGCCCTGTCCTCTGTGCCTAGAAATGGCATGCACAAAATGCAGACCTTCATGTTCCCACTGCCATCAAGCAGTTGGTCTGGGCAATGCCCAGGACCATCTTCTAGTGATGCTTCATTTCCCATGGCTGCGTAAGACTTAATATAAACCCCAAGCTCTTTGAGAGGGTTCTTGACAGTCCTGGTTTTGTAATTTGTAGCACATCGTTTGGCAACTGGGCAGTCCTTCTCTTTTTTTTTTTTTCTTTTTCCCCAGAGCTCCTTACTCCTGCTCTGTTTCTCCCATCTGGTTCATGAGGTTGAGACCTTCTCCAGAGCTGAATTCACTATTAGTCCTGTGATGCTGAGAAGGTCAGCGGGTCAGCTGATAATGGACAGCAGGAGGCTGGCTCAGCCATGTCACTGTGTTCTTTCAAGGGTACTTTGTGTGTGTGTACCTTCCACATGTATCTATTACATATTTGAAATGAACCATCTCCCACAGCATTTGTGCAACTTGATGTGAACAGTGACAAATCAAACAAAATGAGTTCTGTCCTTACTTCATCTCCTTTTTGTTCCTCCTTTAGGCTCCAAATGGTTTTTAGTTTGTAAGCCATCTCTTACTGGGAGCTTATCAGGAAATTCTGAAATCAGCTACAGCCTTTGAGCACTGTTCAAGCACAAAGAATATATTTGTATATTTCAAGCACAAAGAATATATTTGTATATTTCAAACCAGAAAGGTAGATGTCACCTGTTGGGACAGCACGTGGGCTGCTCAGATGCGTATCTGGTAGGGGTGAAGCAAGAGGTCTGAAATGATGTGTCGAAGATGCTCTATGAATCCCAGTGCAGAAGGATGAAACGTATCCAGATCACCTCCTGCTACACGGGCGATGCAGATTTGTACATGTGTTTGTTAGGACGTGGTATCACTGGAGGATACTTGATGTAGTTGTGATATGCAAGGGTTAAGGTGTGTTTTGTCGTCTTCTTGCCAGCTTATGAATAGAAAAAAATTGATGGTGATCAGCTGCATGCAGATGGATGTGCATAGTAGTGAGCTGTGTTGGGGAATCTTTCATTATGAATTTGAGAAAAATGTACTTAAACTAATTTAAAATCAAAACAAAGCACTAATAGGAGCAATATCCATCTTTCTGTAGCGCTGCACGGAGTCTGAATGCAGCAGGTCTGAGCGCAGCTATTTTCCATCTTGGAAGGAGCCAGGTATCTACCTGTGATCTCAGTTACAGGAATAGTTGTGGCTTTTAGTAAGGAGGCAAGTAATAAAAAATACACTATTTGTTTTACCTTTGTTAGAATCTTTATGTCTGTAGGACAGAGATACTGATATTGAAAGTCTCCTTCCTAAAATGCTATGCCTTATGTTATAGATATACCTTTCTAAATAGAGGCAGTGAGGGGGGAGATATTGTCCAAAATAACACTGAGAACCACTTGAAGAGTCTGAATCTGAACTCTTGTCTTAATTATTGTCCATGCTTCTTATTTGGTAGACAGCACTCCCCTCTGTGAGCCTTTGAGCCAGTTCTGTAAGAATCTCTGTGTCTAGATGCTGGAATGAGACAGTGACAGAGACTCTAGAGGGCAGCCGCATCCCTGCGGTATGATTACTGCCAGGCATCTTACTCTGCAGGATAATTGCTTAAAATAGTCTAAAGTAATATGGAATTAAGTGAAAGTTTTTGTTATTATTATTTTACAGAAAGTTTTGATTAATTAAAATTTTTGTACTAAGACTTGACCCTCTTTTTAGAGGAACTTTGAGCATTAGACTGGCTGTATTCCTGCTGAAAAGATTTTAATCTCTTGAAAAAAACTTGTAGGATATTTGTGTATGATTTAAGGAAACAAACAAACCAAATCTCATCCTTTCTGTGCATCTAGCAAAGTCCACAAAAGAACTATTTGTTTTCACATTGCTTTCCCCCTCCGGGACAGCCTCATAATGTAACATATCCTTTGACTGGCAGTGCTCTCTGTTTCCCTTGTAGAGAAATAAATCAATAAATCATCATGTCAGCAGAGCACATCTTGAAGTGAAATTTCCCTGTACTGGAAGGTTTTGAATTAATTTTAGGTGGGAGCTCAGACGTGCCATACACAGATGACTTCAGATAGTACTACAGGGCTGCGTTCAGAATGACAGGGCGTTGATTCAGTGCGTCAAGCTGCTCTTAAGGATGTTGAGCCACAACCTACAGGCTGCTTCTGCTGTCAGAAGGAGTCTGTAGCTCTTTGCTACCGATAAACAGTTTGTGTGCAGCTGGCTGATTATCTAATGAACATTTGGCATGGATTTTTGCTTTATGAGAGAGTTCACATCTCCAGCCTGTGACCTTATATGTCTCTGCAAAGTGAACCAGAATCCAGATCTTGCAGCACGTGAGACCTGTGGGGCCTGTCGTCCTCTGAGCACTTGCTTGCTGGGAGTTAAACTGGGGAATCACACTCAGATGCCTCCACTTCTCTTTGGAAAGGTGCATGTGTGCACACGCTTGTCTTGAAGGATGTTTTGGAGGGCGTGCTTGACTTACCTGACCCTTTTCCCCTGATAGCTCTGAAGCAAATAACAGGCACATACAGTGACATCTGCTGTTCTAGAGCCATCAGCAAGGGTTGTTGCTTTGTCTTCGCTGTCCTTCTGGAGGTGCCATAGGCTGCCTTTCACTGCAGGCATGTGCAGCACCTGCACGCTGCTCACACCAGTGCACGTACTGGGGATGTGTGCAGAGCTGGGGCATCATTGAAGGTACCTTCAGTGATGGACACTGAGGAACTGGTGCCAGAATCCAACAGACAAGTGCGTGAGCAAGGATCGTGCTACCAGCATCGCTCTGTAAGTCAGTGGATGATAGATTTCTGTTAACGTGCACAGTAGCAATGCTTCTTCTGAATTAAAATTGACTGCTTTTCACAGCAGGAAAGAGAAGAGTATCCCAAATATTTGTCCTGGGTGCATGCAAAAACCTACGTGTGGACTCAGCATTAAACAACTGACTCTCCTTTGCCATACATTGTTCCTGTTTAGGGACTCTTTCTTCCAATAATGCAATGAAATACAGCTGCTACCTTATATATGTTATGGAAATTACACAGCGCACTTCCCTATGCAAAGCCTTTTTAAGTCTCTTTGATACTTTTGAAATATGTATTTGTTTGTTTTCTAGGTAGAGCGCGCCTTATTCGTCTGTGTAAATTATAGGTGATAACGGGAAAAGGAGAGCTGTCGATAACAGAGACAAGAGCCATGCAGCATCAACAGCGAGCAGGCCAGAGCAGAAGACACGTCTCTGGCCACTGTCTGATGTGGCTCAGGCCCTGAGCTCCTGACTGTGAAATGCAGGAGCGTCCTGCCCTACCTCTTGTAGGGATGATGCTGTAGTTGGGAAGGATGACTGCAGAGTGATGGTTGAACAGCACAGGATGGTTGAACATCCAGGATACCAAGGATGTGTTGTGCTGCAGAGAACTCGATGAAGGTAGCTGTGCTTTGTCAGTGTACCTGCAATGTGGTTGCATTTTTGTTTGATATAGTCTCTTCCAGCAAATGCACTGCCTTCTTTCATTTTCTTCCCCTCAGATGTTGTCTTTGGCTTTCTCTGAGCCCAGCAGATTTTCCCCATTAGATTTCCTTCTTTCAAATTCCTGAACTCTGAAGTCAGGGGCAGGTATTGCAATAGAGCGGGTATGCATCAGTCTGATTCCCCTTCTAGGAAGCGCGGAGCGTTTTTCAGGGCTGGCAGTGGTGTTGGTTTGTTCAGCTGACCAGGTGAACTGAACAAACCGTCTGTTGGACCGCTCTGTTTTTCAGACGTTGAAATGTGGCGTTTGCAAGTCAGAGACTTACTGGTAGGAGTCTTTTTTAATCTGGTTAACTACTGCATGATGAACATTGCATAGGTATTACATAGAGATTGCTGTTAATTTATGTTCGTGGCAATTAATTTCCTTACGTGTTTTCTAATTAACTAAAGCGTGACTGTAAAGTGGATTAACAGAATGATGCCAAATCCCTGTGTACATGTTCTCCCTGTGAATGAAGGTCGTTATTTCCTCTATGGTTTAAAACTGAGCCACATGTACTGTCCTACTTGATTTAGATTAAAGAGTATGAAATCAGCTTAATTTTATACTGTTATTATTCAAGACTGCTTTGATTTTTGAAGAAGAGAGATAGCCAAAGGGCTTAGTGCCATTGAACTGATATGCTTCAAGTTCTTGTCTTTAGCATTTCTTTTGTGTGCACGTCTCTCTGTCAGTGCCTTTAAAATAAGAGACCTCTTCTCTACTTCTACCCCCAGTATCTGTTTGGCGTTCTCATACCATTCCTTTGACTGCCTGATGCTCCAGGTGTTCAGAAGCTGATCAATAACATGGGGAGGGGGGAGAACCCATTTTTTTTTTCCTAAAAATGGCAAAGTGCAGTTGTCAATTTTTAAACACTGAGATTTTTATTGCCATTTTTTTCCCATGTGGTCTGGTCTCCCATTGGTGTGGGGTGAACTTGGCTGAGTTCTGCCTGTTTTGACAACAAAAGATAAAAACCCCAACTCCTTCTAGTGAAAAGTTCCAAAACTTAACACAGATTTGGTATAAGCAGCTTGGCTATGAATGAATAAATCTCCCATGCAGTGCCTGGAACTTGTATCTACCAGACACAAAAAGTTAATTGTCCTGCTAATGAGAGGTACTTCTGCCTCGCTCAGCTGGGTCAGTTGGGATCTTAGCGAATTAAGCAGGATGACTCCAGACCCCTTATGCTGGTGTCACTGCTTTTGCAGTTCATGCCCTTGCAACCAGCAGAGAGGATGATGACCATTGGGTATTTCATATTCTCTCTCTTTATATACTCTCATTAAAGGTGTGCTCATGGCTTACAGGCTGCATCTGATGTAATCATCACAGCTCCCTGGCTTCACTGGAATTAGCCATCCACACTGGGAGATCTTACCGAGGTTTTAGAATGCAATTAAGTTCTCTTGAGCTAGTCATGGAGGCTATTCCTCACCTCCTGGGGCTGCAGGCATGTGTCAACTTCTGATAAAATCTGGACAAACACCTGAAATGGAAAGGCTAAATGGACAGCACTGCTAGGGAAGGTACAGCATTCTCCTGCATGTTCTTGTTCAACACGTGTGTTCCTCAAATACTGCAAATTATGAAAGCTGGGGGAAATAATGGATGTTTTTGTGCTGGATGAAGCACTTTCCTGTTTAATATATGAGAAAGCAAGTTGCGTGATGGCGGTGCACATCCATGTGTCAGTCATAGCATGATGAGAAATTGCTGAGCTGGTGACATAGGAGAGGGAGAGAGCGTGATGCTGAGGTTGGGGAGACTGCACCTCCAGGGAGGTCCTTTGACGGCAGGTCCTTTCCAGGGAGCACACACTCATTGGTGCTTTTCGAAGAAGGTGTGAATTGCTGCTGCTAGAAGAAGAAAGTGCAAGACAGGGGCCAGTGAGTCATGAACATAAACCCCCAGAGACTTGAGGAGTCTGTTGCAGTTTTGCCAAGATAAAAGGGCTTGTTCCCCACTCATCTCGTGAACCTGTCTTGCCAGTAGCATGGCGTGGGAGAGCCATCTAAGCATGCTCTGTATTTTTGTGCCCGGTGTCCTGATTGCATCCAGGAAGGATGCAGCGTTATTCAAGAGAAGGAAACTGGGGTAGCCAAACGAAAAGGGTTCATGGTGTGCTCTGGACAATTACTGTAATAGGAGCTTGCAGGTCCTTCAGTGTGTGTCTGCCCTGGAGTTTATAGTTATTGCTAGCCCAGTGGGTACGACTGGGAAAAGACAGAGGGACCAGTGTGGCACACTGGCAGAGGGTGGATGTAGGGCCCATCGTTGAAGTCCTGGCAAACACAGAGAGATAATGAAGTTTTCCAGCCTGTCCCTGGGGCTGTGGAGGGAAGCTTGACTGCAGTGGTTAGAAGAAAGATCTGTCTGGTGAGCATCCTGTCTCTGACAGCGAGCAATGTCTGATTGGAGCACAGGAGCAGGACTGACATGAGAGCTGCTTCTGCTTTCATGATTTCTCCCAGCTTTAGTAATTTGCAGTTCAGGTACTCCCTGAGCTAGGGATGGCTGTCTCTGCTGCAAGCTCCCACCGCCTTGCTTCACCGGGTTGCAGAGATGCAGGCTTCAGGCAGGCAAGGTCACACTGCTTTCCTGTAAATGGCAGGCATGTGCAAAGTGTAATGGATAATTCCATGATGTCAACGACCAAAAGCAAACGTCTCGCAGACCGTAATTGGTTTTTCTATAGTGTCAAGAGCTTTTATGTGTTCAGCATAAATATCTTTGCATTGATTGGGAGAAGGAGATAAAAATCGATGATTTACAATGCAGAAGTGCTTAGAACATGGTATTAAAATGACTCTGGAAGACTTAGCTCATAGGGGACATAGTAAATACTCAAGAGGTACAGGAAATGAAGAGACTCTTCCTAAGTCCTGGAACCAAGCAATAAATTTAATAGAGTCTGTGTTTCTCTGCCTAATGGATTTTGATACTGACTTTACTTTTGTAGAATTGCTCTTTTTTTCATTGTTTAGTTGAGGTTATTTTTTACTCTTTTTTTTTTTGTTTGGGTGTTCAGGAGCTGAGGCTAAAAGGAGACATTATTGTTTTGTGAGGAAACTCTCTAGCTTGAACAAAATGGGAATCAAATCTTGTTTTGGCTGGCTTTGTACCCTAACCAGCAGAAGGATATCTTGACCCATGAGTTCTAAGGAGCACAGATAATCATAGAAAATAAAGCTGGAAGGGACCACACATCCATTCCCTTGCTCCGCATCCAGAAGAACAGTATCTAACTCACTCCTGACATGTTTTCTTGCTGCAATTTAAGTATTGTATCTAATAGATACAGAGATCAGACAATCCCCCTTCTATTCATAGTGATTTTTTTATGTTTTTCCCTTCCTCTAATCTTCCTTGTTTGAGCCTAAATGATCCCCCTTTCTTTCTCTCTCCTTGTGTGTCAAGTTTCCCACAACCTTTCTTTTTTTTGTATTTTTTTAACAGGCATTTAAAGTTTCTCTTTCTGTGTCCCCACTACGTTAGCGAACACTAGGTGCGTTATGCGGCAGTAGTTCGGAGGAAGGACTTCGTGCCTCGATGGGCACAGCTCCATACTGCCAAAGGCAAAGGTGACCAACTACACAGGATGCCCCTGTGTTAAAATTACACGTAAAATTTTTCAGTAAAATTCATGTAAAATTTTTCAGTGACAGAGATCATTCCATGTCAGGCCAGGGGTGTCTTGCTAGAGCTCTGCCTCAGCTGAAGGCTTTTGCTGAGAAGAGCCTTTGATTATCAGTACTGCACCAAGACTAATGTGTTCCCTTTACACGGAGTTCCCCGAAATTTTTGCAAGTATGATCATTTTGGGGCTCATCTGGATTTTTTTCGTGATCCTTTCACTTCCATCTTCTTTTAATGTGTGAGAGTTTGATTCCTCTAAGGCTGGAGAATAAGATGCAATTGTAATGGTTTTTGCTGGAAATATTTATATACTATTTTTATATTAACCAGGAAAGTCCTAACTGCCTTTCATTGCTGGCAGCAACTTGTGTGATTAGCTGTTCCCTGGAGAGGATGAATGCTCTGAGCTTCCTGAGGACATGCAGCCCCTTGTCTGAGAATCTCAGCTTGAGTTTGGATTTTAAAGTACAAGAAAAAGCGACAACTTTGGGATGAAGGATCCCAGATTTGACTGCAGGAGGCCTTGTGATGAAGTACGCAAGTGGATTGCTGGTCTGTTTTGATCTTTCCAAGAATTTGCACGATGATTGCATGCGGCTACCTGCAGACACAAGGTAAAACATCATCTAGATCTAGATCCAGTGTCTCTTTCCATCTTCCTCAAACCTATACTGGGGAAGGAAAAACTGTTTTCTCAGGACTTTCTACCTCTTCACCACACAGGTCTAGTTTGGCTTTGGCTGCCTACTTTAATTGCTGTTTATTGAAAAAGCTGTAAAAAGCCTGTGGAACAACCAATAAATCAGTAACATATACGGAAAAGTAAAAGAGCCTGTGTGTTCCCAAAGTGACATCAGGACAACAGGATATGTGATCTTCTGACCTTTTTTCCCCAAAAGCTCTGATGGAGCTCGCATTTCTCTACCTGGATGTTGTCAGAATTGATGATTTGTGTCTCACCATCTCCCCAGCCGCAAGCTGCCTTTGAATCTAGTCCAGCCCAGCTCCTCTGCCAGGCAGACTGGTGTGGGTGGTGCTCACTGTACACTGTAGCACTGCCAGTAAACTGCTGCCCGAGGGTGAGGCCAGGAGTACTTTTATTGTTAAGATTTTAAGGAACGAGTCAGTGCTGTGAACTGAAATAATTAATACTGCTTTCATCACAGAAATACAGATTGCTTTGTGTATGGCTGTACAAATATGACAGAGTTTACAGGAAAGAGTGAAAGGTGTTAACGCTACCTCTTCATTAACCTCATGCTCCCCACTGGCATTTTGGGTATTACGTTCTGGTTTCTGTCCCTGCCGCCGGTGTTGATGTGTGGTCTGTGTTTTACCCCTTCCCCATTGTGCCTGCAAGCACCCTGAGCTGCCGTGTCCCAGTCCTGGTTGACATCTTGAAAGTGCTGATGCAATGCAAATTATCTTTTTATCAAAATTGGATTTATTAAGATATTCACGTTTGTTTGCCACAGAACTCTAGATAAATGAAGCAGGTCTGTCTGTGAGAAGGCAGGCTGCCTGCTCTGTGCCTGCAAAGGGCTTCGGCTTTTTGGCTGCTTGTTTCTCACTGAGGACTGCCTGTACTGTTGTGGGAGCTCAGGTTTCTGGATTACTCCTGCAGACAGGATGACTGGATTAGCTGTGGTGACTTATTTATACCTGCAAAACCATGAAAGATGCAAGGTTGCCTTCTATTTGGTTCTTTGGCAAAAAATAATTCTGAGCAAAGAGTTGATGATGCCTTTTGTGAAGAGATCATCTGTTTTTTCTCCCTCCTTAGTGCTGCTCCTTTTCCTGTGCTTTTCCCATTGCTCTCCTTAGCTCCTGGTTTGATGAAGAGTGATGGTGGATCACTGGGTGGAATAAATTTATGACTGTTTGAAGCACAGTTTAGGTGGTCTGACCATGTGGTTGCTACTGGTGAAGTAAAATCAGGCAATAGTGACCTTGCACTGGATAAACATCTGACGTGCCACATGTTATCCCAGCCTGCTCTGTCCAGCCATTGCCAATCCACTTGGATTGCCAAATGCCAGCCATGAGTATCTGTGCTGAGACCACCTGTTAATTATCACACCAAGGGATGATCATACAAGACCATGGAGGAGATAGATAGGGTTGCAGGTATTACCTGAAAGCATCCAAACCCCACACTCTCTCTATTCCCATCCCAGCCAGTTCAAAACTGGGAAGGTGGTGGCTGTGCACACAGCTGCAAGGGCATATTGGCTGTTAGGAAAGCTGTAGATGTGTGATGCTGCCAAGGGATGAGCAGACCTTCTGCCTACCGTCCAGGCACAGATCCTCAGCAGGAGGAGCAGCGTGGGCTCTGCAGTGCTCACGGCTGTGGCAGGCTGCTCTGGGAAGGTGCAGAGCTGCTGACCCTTGTGCAAGGCTTGCTGGCGTTAGTGGAGTTGCTGTCCCGCCGTTTCCCCTTGGCAAGCCTGCCCGTGTTGTGGGAAGCAATTCATGTGTGCTCTGACCAGTAACCCAGGGTGTCACTGCTGCAGCCTGGGTGCCAGCGGGGAAATGTGCTTTTGGCTCTCCAGAGGCGAGTGAGAAGGGACATGGTGGTTCCCCCTCCTCTGCCCTGCAAGGGAGCTAGAAGGTCCGTTCCTGGCAGATGCTTTGGCTGGTTTTGGGAGTGGTGCATTGTGTGCTTTGGGTTGGCTTGTGTGTATTTGGTTTCCTCGGAAGAGAAGAAGAAATCCTTCTTTATCCTGTACTCTGTTTTTATTCTTTCTTGGCCATCATCACCTGCTGCTTAGTCCTTCTGTCTTTTGCAAGCTGTGGGTGGCCAGGCTGGGACAAACTGCAAGCCCCATAGTGCTTTCCCTTCTCCCTCTCCCGCGTGCCCTTGGAAGAGCCCTAGAGAGGGCGGATCGCTGTGTGAGCACACAGCAGTGACGGGGAAACATCTGTTCAAACCACAGAATAAGCAGAAGCAGTCATTTTTGCAAAGCTGCTGAGAGTTCAGGAGAATGGGAGTGACAGATGAGGACCTTGCTGTTCGAGTCGCGGTGCTGGACTGTGTGTGGTGGCACGCGCCGGGGTGGCTGGTGGCTGGGTGTCGCTGCCCCAGGCAGAGCAGCTCCGAGGGCAGCAGGCAGGGCAGGCAGCAATCGCTGTCAGGGCAGCTCTCCTGGCTCTCCTTGCAGACCCATCGGTGGGGAACGGGAGGAGGCCAGGAGAACTAGCATCTGCCCTGGCTGCCTGCCAGCACCTGCCGAGGGCAGAGGCAGTGCAGATGCTGCTGGTCGAGGGCATCTGCTTTGGAAGGGCACAGAGATCCCTGTCTGGAAGGCTTGGCTGGTTGAGGTTAGCAGAAGCCAAAGTTCCTACAGCATGGCTACTGAGTGGTAGCTCAAGCTGGCCCAGGATGCTGGAAACCACTTTCTAGCCTGGGCATGTCTCCATCTATATCCAATCTGTGCAGCAACCAGCAGTGTTAAAGAGCAGGGATGTGACTCTCCCTGGGCCTGTCTTGTAGAAGGTAAAGCACCATACGGAAGCTGATGGCTCAACCTGACTGTGTCAGGTATCTAAAGAGAGAGGAAACAGGGCTCAGACTTTTAAAGATAAAGGAGGGCATGTGGCTGCCATTTCCTCAGCAACTGAAGCTGTTACAGTGTCATAGAATCATAGAGTCATAGAATGGTTTGGGTTGGAAGGGACCTTTAAAGGGCATCCAGTCCAACCCCCCTGCAAGGAGCAGGGACATCTCCAAGCAGATCAGGTTGCTCAGAGCCCCGTCCAACCTGGCCTTGAACGTTTCCAGGGATGGGGCATCCACCACCCTCATTTAAAAAAATTTCTTCCTTATGTCTAATCTAAATCTACCCTCTTTTAGTTTAAAATGATTACCCCCTGTCCTATTGCAACAGGCCCTGGTAAAAAGTTTGTCCCACTCTTTACTGTAGGTCCCCTTGAGGCACTGGAAGACCACAATAACGTCTGCCCCGAGCCTTCTCTTCTCCAGGCTGAACAGCCCCAACTCTCTGTCCTCACAGCAGAGGTGCTCCAGCCCTCTGATCATCATCTCCTCTGGACTCTCTTCAGCTGGTCCATGTCCTTCTTATGCTGGGGGCTCTGATCTGTCTGTGGTTTAAGTCTCTCTTCAATCACGCTTCTGCCAAGGGGACAGTTGGGAAGAACTTTTGCTACATAATGAAATTTCAGGGGAGATCAGAATGTGATTTTTCTTGTTTAGTTCATATTCTCTCAGCAAATTCTGAATTTTTCAGGTTTGATACTTCTGTTTATGTCTGTGAGGTTTCTGCTTTGAACTCTGATGAGAGTGTATTCCTGATGTATCCTTGTTTGTTTTTTTTTTATTTTTTAATTTTCATCATTCGCTCTTCTTTCTTGCCTATTCCTTTTTTCATAATCCCCACTCCTATTTTATGTCCCCTCCTTATTTTCTCAGAAGTTAAGCACTGGAATTTTTCACTGCTGAACCCAAGCATTATTTCTGCTACAGTGCCTTTTTTAAATACCCCGGTAGCTGCTTAGTCCCAGATCTCTAGACATCTGTCTCATTCGCAGTACCTGATTTTGACGCTCTTTAGACTCGGGTGCTTTGCAGGCAGAAACCCGTGGAAAGTAGGGGCACTCAGCACTTACAAAAATTGAGTACCTTATGTCTCAAGGTGGACAGACAGAAGTTAAAGTGCTTGTAAAGAACTTTTGGAAAATGTTTCATTCCTCTATAATTATCTTCTTATGATTGGCAAGACTGGGGTAATTCTGCTATGGAAGGGAGCTGTGAACAGTGAATTAGCGCCTGTTCATAGGTGGTCATTTTTTGTCCTCTTGCAATTCAGAATGACAATCCACAGCATTAAAACTCAGTGCATGTGTACTTGATATTAAACAAATTGGATAGCTCTGAGATTGTTTATTTCTTCCAGAGATACAAGGATGAATTGAACCAAAGCAGTTTGCAGCCCAGCGTGTTTGAGCTCAAGGCTGCTAATGACGCATCCTAGAAACACAGAGCATCAGCAAGTCCTTTATACTTCGCTAATATTTTTCCTGCAGTAATATGAGAGCAATTACAGCTTGGAAGGACGGGAGCTGGAAGGCTGAAGGGGATGAAAAAATTCAAAGAGGAAAACAGGATTTCATGAAGTGAAGGCAGGGGGTGTATGTGGGTGGGTGAGGGAGCAAGCATCTGTAAATAGTTGCACTGACAGCTGCTTTTGAAATATATAGGAATTTGGAAAGAGAGAGAGAGCAGCTGCAAGTGTGTGTATATTTTATGGAGAGGGAAGGAGAGCAATGTGCAGCTTGTGAGGGAAGGAGCAAAAGAGCTAGGCAGGAATCTGTGGAAGGAGTGAGAGAAAGTGGAGCACAGGCAGAGTGAAGGTGGGGAAGAGAGAGATTAATTCAGAGAGATTTTCAGGAATGGATATAAACTATAGTGCAGCTGATGTAAAATTCACTGTCTTGCTAGTGACTGGCAAGGAGGAGAAAATTGCTGTTGCTGCCTGCCTGCTGTTCCAGCCTGTCCTCCCTCCTCCTATTTTATCTTTTGATTTATAGTAATAAGAAATTGCCCTTCCTAAGTGCAGGTCATGAGACTCGGCTGAGGGATTAAAGCCAAGTCTCCGACCTCGGAGCATGTTGTAATGATTGTGAGCCATTGACTCATCCTTCGTATTGGCAGGTTGATGGATGTCTAACTAGGTTGTTAGTGGCATCTTGGTGTCGCTGCCTGAGATGTGCTTTTTGTGTTTAAACTCTGACTTGGAGAAACAAGTTCATTTCAGGCTCTTTGTGTTTCTCTCCTCCTCCTTTTCTCAGCTTTCACTTCTTTAAATGTAGACTTCTTTTGACAGATCATCTCCATGGTAACTAACAGGAGCGGGCTGCCTACAGAAATTGTAGTAATAAAGTGGTTGGTTTTTACACATGATGAAAAGATGATGAAGCACAATGATAGGTGATAAAGACACAGGTAATTGCTCTAGAATAATATTGCTGCCAAGAAGATGACTGAACTCCCACACAGAAGATGAACAGATGGCGTATTTATTGAAATTCATAGGCTGCGAGAAGAAAAATGTAATTGATGGCCGTGTAGGTTTTGTTTCGGTTTACTATATACCGAGCGGAGCCGGGAGAGCGGCGTGCCGGCAGATGGAGCCCGCATGCAGAGCCACTGTCTTTTCTCACTGGAGAGCAGGCTTTTTGCTTGCGATCAGAATTCCAATCAGAGCCATAAAAGCAGCAGAACCGCTAATTGCTCTGATGCATTTCGCGATTTTAGATCTGTCACATAGCCCTGTTTTATTTTAGAAAGGGTGTAACACTTCTGTAAGAACAGTGATGGTAAATTATACTAGCATACCAGGAACGTCGAAGTAGAAAGTGGAGAAGCGAATACTTGCAGAACTTGGGCTCGGTACAGCTTTTCCAAGACCGAGTGTGCGTTTGTGTTAGTAAATGGCAGCTGAAGCTTGTTTGCTAAGCTGGTTGCTGGAGACTGTCTTCTGGTACAGCAGGTCTGTTGTGCAGAATCCACTGGAAGGCAAAGGCAGGGTGTTTTCCTCTGGTTGCTCTCTCCGTGTTGTGAAGTGTAAGATAAAACTGGTCAGTTTGATGTTGAGGCTTTTGTCAAAATGTTGTCTGCCTGTGTGTGGCACTGTTATGGATCTGGTTGGAATGGCTATGTTACTGCTTTGTGGTGTGGTGCAGGGGTCCTGAGCGTGGAGTGATGTGGCATCCCCTACCACAGGACTCTGGGCCTTCATTTTCCCAAAAAGATTACTTCAGTGCTGCCAGAAGAACATAAATGTCCGTGGGAATCATTGTCTGAAAGGTCTTTCTCTGAGAGGTGCGAATAACCCTGCTTATGACAAGGACTGTCAGCTCTGGAGTGCAAAGATTTTTTTCTATGTGTAAGAAACGCTAACTGTTGAGAGAAATATTGTTGGGAGGAATGGCTTGAGCTGAAGTGCTGGTGGTGGAGTGCTGCCTTCCCTGCGGCTCCTCTGTTCCCAGCAGCTTTAGCACCCCTGTTGTGTCTCTGCTAATTCCCATCGTACCGTGATTTATTGGTGATAATGCCTGGGTGCTGTTTAGTACATCATATGATTCGCTTTTCCTCTGCAGTCTGGTGCTACTTTATTGATTGTATAACTCATTTTCTCATCAAGCTTGGTAAAGAAACCACTTCCCACTTGGGTTTACATCCAGCTGCACCTACTTGCGTATTGACTACATTCGTAGGACTTGCATGCGAGGGCCTTTGAGAGAGCATATAAATACAAGGAGAAACAGGTTCTTTGTCTTGCAACGGTAGTGTCAATGAGAATGAAAATAAATGTGTAGGTAGTACGGAAGAGACCCTCTCTCCAGGGCACTTTGCCCTAGGGGAGAAACTAAAAGTGGTGGGTTCATTACTTGATAGTGTTTGTGTCAAATTCACCCTTCTTTTTATTTCTTCTCCCTGGATTGGCAGTGCCCCCACATCTTCTGTGGCACCTGAAAAATCTGATTTCCATGCAAATTGCTCCCGTTTAGGTTAAAACATTGCTGTCATTCTTTTTTCAAACTTCTTTCCTTTTTTCCCTGCAGAAAAGTTACTTAAGCGATACACCTTCTCCATACAAGATTAAACAGAATTGCGCTGGCAGTGGAAAGACATGCTTTTTTGAGACCTGTCAGCCAGCCAACAAGTGGAGCGTTAAGTTGGAGATGCCAGAGAGATGTACTATATTAATAAAAGAAAGGAAAGGAAAGGAAAGGAAGGGCATGAATCTGAGCACTGGAAGGAGACTGGCCTGCCAGCTATGTTTGAGCAGTTACTCAAGTGCTGAAGCATGGTTGAAGTCGTATTAACCCAACTTGGTGACTGTCATTGTGGTGATTGGTTCCTAACGAGCCTCCTGATTTATTTTGAGCACCACCCATGGCTAGATCTAGGCAGTTGAGAGGCCCTGCAGACCTTGTTGGAGGAGCTGGCAGGGTCTGAGGGACCTAGGCAACCTGATGGGCTTCTCTGGAGAAGATGGTACGGGGCATCCTTCAAAGGGTGAGGCTTGCGTGAGATAAAGGGCTGGATGTGTTAGCCTGAGCATGGATTTGTCAGGTACCTGGTGACCTGGGTGCTGCCAGCTTCTCTCCATCAGGCTGGCTTTGTTTGCTGCCCCGCTGCTGGCCTCTTTTCTTTTTTTTCCCTCCGTTCCTGCTCTGCCCTTCACTGCTAATTGAGTGTTTCAGGCAAAGCTGGTCAAAACATTTTTATTCAAATATTTTTCTGGCAGCCAAGCTTGGCAGCATCAAAGAAAAAGGTAAATAAAAAGATAGTGTCATTTTTCTGGGAGAAATTCTCATTTTCAAAGTTAGAAGCTGAACTGTTGTCACCCAGTTGGAGGGGGACCTTTCCTATTGCTTTTTCCTTTTCTACTTTACCTTCTTCCTTCCATCCCTGTTCCCCCTCCCCATTCTCATTTTCCCCCTGCTTGGCTGTGTAAAAAAACTGCTGGAAAGGTCAAGGGAATCTAAGCTGATCTGAAGATTTCTACTCTAAGTTGAGTGTTTTTCATTTAAAAAAAATTCAATCTTCCTTCCCTCCCCCCAGAAGTAATGGTTATTCTTGGACTGGTTTCTGCCTCAGATGGGCTAAGGCTTCTCTGGTTTCCTTGCCTATCAGGGCAGAGCTGGGCTGCTGCTCTGAGCAATTGTTCCCAGACTTCTCCATCAGGCAGCAAAGCCCATCTGGGAAACTTATCCGTGTCTCTTGAGTATCCCACTGACTGCGTGCAGGTGGCTGAGGCTGAAAGCAGGATGCTGTTTTGCCATTGCTGGGACGACGTTACCTGGCCAAGAGAACTACTGCTCGTGAGTGTTTATCCTTGTGGCAGAGGAGACTCCAGGCTGGAGGAGATCATGGCCTGGTAGAAGATTCATTACCAGAGCGGTGATCATTCCGTGTGCTGCTTGGCCTGAATTGAGAGCACCTCAGTAAAACGAGCACAAATAAAGATCAGGCTCCAGATTAATGCCTTGCTCTAGTTTAGGGGAGAGCTTGGATTATGCAACATCCACAGCACTTTTGTACAGTTGAGTTGCAGGACCGGGGGGCTGGTATTGACCGGTGTGTACATAGCACACCAGTTGGGCTGGCCTGGTGCACTAATTGCCAGGTCATTAGCAGTGTGAGCTAGCTTTCAGACACCGTTTCTCCTGGGACTGCTGCCCCTGAGCTGAAAGCAAATGGTCAGAACGGTTTATTTGGCAGGTAAAGCTACTGGAGCAGGTTGTTTGATCTACTGAGTGAAAGCTGCAAACCAAGCGGTTAATTTTTCATCTTTTGTTAACAGCTTGCAATCTTATGTGTTCAGATTATTTTTCAATTTTAAAATATTTTTTTTAAAGTTAGGCAAAAAAAGCAATCTGTGGTGCACTACCAGAAGAATGGTTGTGCTGTGTCAAAGCAAAGATCCCTGATGCTGGCCGGTAGCAAGTAACTGGGGAGAATGTTTAAGAACATCTCTGCAGGTAACATTGGTGTAAAAATTGGCTTTCTTGCTCTAGGCCTATCATCCTGAGCATTCCTTGTACACCTTCATCATCTCTGACCCCACCAGCTCTCAGGAAGGTGTTCTATTTCTGCAACACTTGAAAAAGAGCTGTAATGAAATTTTTATACTGTTAGGAAGTTGCTTACCACAGTTGTTTTTTGGTCTGCCCTCCTGTGATTCCACATTTAACTTGCCAGAAGTTCACGATCTTTTTTTCTTTTCCTCCTCTGAACATGATATTTACATTCTTTTTCCCCTTTTTGTCCTTACTGCCAGTAATTGCCTTAACCTCCTGTTCAACCCCAAACAACAAATTGATTTTTTTGGTCCTTTTAAAGTATTTTGAGTTGATGATACAAGTATCCTGTTGCTTTCATATAGTACCTGTACGTGGTCTCCTGGAAGTATTTCCACCTTTCCAGCTATCTCTCTTTACTGCTGCACTGATTTTTATGTAAGTCTCCTTTTTTCAAATGCAAGCTTGTTGCTTAGGTTTCTGTGGGCTTTTTTTTTGCTTTTAGGGTTTTGAAGAATAGCTGTTCTTGCGTGTTGCTGGGGACTAGCTGCTTTTCTATTACAGGTTTTTAACTAGTTATTTGTAATGTCTAAAAATACAGTGTTTTCATCACCCTGTCAAGATAATTTCCCAGTCTGTGTGGGGTAACTGTAGTTTCAAATCATTCCCGTTTTCGGTCTACATACTCAGTCTCCTGTAGCCCTGTGGACAGTGTCACAATCTGGTAAGTTTTAAACTAATCTTAACCTGTGCTTTTTTTAACATGTCACACCATTTCCCCACTGGCCTCACTTGCTCTGATGTTCTCCTGCTTCTCGTATTTGGGGAGTTACAGCTTCCTGCTGGGTTTTGTCTTCCCTTGAGCCTTATCTTGCTGTGTCCTGTCCCCCTTATGCGAGTCCCTCCGTGGGGCTTGCCCCCTGGGAGGTGTGACAGCCTGGGGACCACGGTGGGTACGGCCCATGTCTCTGCACTCTTCAGTACGGCGCTTTCTGTCTCTGAAGATGGGGAATTGCCTCATCTTGTAAGCAATCCTTTATGGTAGGAAACACCACTGCGCTGCTGTGTAAACCTAGAGTTTACATTGAGTACTCTGCATGGTTTTGGCCCCCTCATTTCCAAAAGAATATAGCAGAACTGGAAGAGGTCCCACATAGGTGGTGAGGTCAACAGTGTGGACGTTCCTGGTACTGGGCATGACTCATGGACAAAGATTCATAAACCAAAAAAAGAGATGAACTTTGGGGGATCATCAGATATACAGATTTATGTGAGTAGTAATGAGGGATGGTCAAGAAGTGCTTTTCCACTGCCTCACAAGGCCTGAGGGTTGTCAAAGGGAGCAACAGAAGGAGCTGGACCTTCATGCAGTGGGTGGTAGATCTGCAGAGACCTCTTCTGAAGGGTGTGTTGGGTGCAAAAAGTTTACCTGGGTTAAGTATCTGGAAGAAAAAAAAAAACATGTCAGGCTCTAAAAATCCTTAGAAATGAATGTGGTTGGAGGTGGGGAGGCTACTCAGGAGAAGGCACATGTAGGTGTCCTGCTTTTGCTCTTTTCTTGGCATCCAGTTATGGCTGTGGTTGGAGAGCAGGCTGCCCGTGGGAGAGGGGATCTCACAGGGAAGAAAGGCTGCTGATACATTCCCATCTTGTGCTGGAATTTTTGCCATAGGTTTTGATTTACATCTCTGATCTCCACCAGACCTTCACCTAATGGAGCAGATTGACCCTGGCTCTTACACAGCAGGCAATTAATCAAAGACTGACTAATCAGCTCCCTCAATGGCTGGCACCTTACAGAAAGGCTGGGAATCACTTATGTGCTACCTCCACAAACCAGTTTTATGCTCTGAGATTTATAACCAGTTAACTCTATTGAATTCTGTGGATTTACTGTAAACTTTAATTATTATAAACTCTGAAATGTAATAAAAGGTACTTTATTTAGCTACCTTAAGTGGGAATTTAAAAACTAAGTTCTGTAGATGCTTTAACTAATTATGCTCAGGAGTTTTACCATACTATTAAAATTGAGCTGAAATCCCTGAAATTAAATACCTTGAAAACTCCCTGGCTGAGCAATAGAGTCTAAACTTATTCTTTAGAGTTTAAAAGTAGTTTTATTCAAAGGTCTTAATTTTCATCTAAATTGCTTCCTAAGTTAACATTTGACACTGCTGAAATACAGAACTTGACTTTTGAGCTAAGGTTCTCATTTACCAAGCTGCAGTAGTTAATTATCACTCAGTGATGTTAACTGCCATCTATTAGGAGTTTTAAATTGAGGATGCACTGTGAAATAAGATAAAATTAAACAAAGCAGAATAAATGTGTACAAACACTCGGTCTTGCTGCGCAGCCAGGCTCATTCATGTTCGTGCCAGGGCTGAAGCAGAGGGCAGTGAAGGAATCCGGTTGGAGCCTGTGGCACTGTCCCGAGGGGAGGAAGCCACTGCTGACATGCTCATCAAGAACGACATGAGAGGTGATTTTTGGGTTTTTGGTTGTGTTTGGTTTGGTTCGGTTTTTTTGTGGGTTCCCTCCCCCCCAACCAGACCTATGTATGAGCTCCTGGATGGTCCTCTGAGCCCCCTTTTCTGCAGGAAGGGGGTAAGTGGACTATACTTTGCTTGTTTGGTTGGTGCTGAGTTTTGCTATGATGCTCCAGAAAATCATGTCTGTTCCCTTTCTGGTAATAAATATTCAAATCTCTGATTTACCAGCATTAATATACTTAATTAAATAAACTAAATTGCCATGGGCAATTATGTAGGCTGTCTCTTAATGTACTACAGCTCTCTTTTGTTTCATCTTCTCACCACTCTGAATGTCCTCCACTGACTTTTTCTGTTGCTTCCTGCAACTGATTGACAAGCAGAGCCCAGACACACTCATCTCTGCTTTGTTGTTTGTGGTCAGCTCACTTGGCTTTCTCGTAATGACTTTTGTGTCCTTTTTGTCACTTCTATGATCTAAAGCATGTTGCTGTCACTGAAAGCACAATCTTTTTTTGCCCTCCAGTCAAATCCTGGGCTGGACTACCCTTGCATTGTCTTTACTGATGGTGAATCCCCCCCGTACGTTTTGCCTGCACTGTTAGTTTCATAGCTGTCTTTTCACTGTTCGATTTTCTTTTTGTTGCTGGTAGATAACTATATTGCGTTCAAGTGGAGTTGCACAGACTCTGGAAGCACAGCTGATCTGTTTCAAGTGTGGATTCCCTGTGTGTTCAGGGGCATGGATATTCCGCGATGCATTTGAGTTTCTCCTCAGAGTTCCTGGCAGTTTTTGAGGACCATTGTTTTGACAGCGGTTGATAGAGGGGTTGGCAGCACAGCCCTGGCATCCTCCTTTCCCCTGCTTGCGGCGGTGCACTCAAGGCAGATCCCTGGCTGCCATTCACAAGTGCTGAGCGTGGACAGATGACAGGGCTTGTGCGTGTCAAGTCCTGTGAAGGTTTTGTGATAACATTCCTGGTGTTTTGGACTCATTGGCTGTCTGCATTTGCTCATGCATCTCCAAATGGTTTTACTGCGTAACACGAGCAGCTGGTTCCTGTTCTTCAGCCTGATACTGCTGCTTATCAGTGTCACTGGGATTAGATTGTGGTGTTTGTACGTGGCAAGTGTTTGAATTAGCTAAAGCTTCTCTGGAGGCATCTTCCTCTTATTTGGCAGTGTTCTCAATCACTGCACGTGTTGCTCTTTGCTGGTTTGTTGCGTTTGTTTTTTTGTTTTTTTTTTTTCTTCCTGGGGTATTTGGTTCTGTCTCCCACATCTCTGTCAAGATAGCTGTTTGGGTGGCTATTTTCCTCTCTGCTTCTCCTATCACTTTCCATGGTAGAGTGGTTGCTATTGCTTGTGTTCCAGGTCCATTTATCTCTTCTGTCCAGCTACATTGCTTTAGCCTATGTGCTGACTTGGTATTTGCGTTCTTGCTTTGATTCCTTCCCTGGACAAATGCATTGCCTGCAGCTCTCTGCTTATGTTTTGGGGAATTTAGATCTACTCTTCTCTGTACTCTTGCTTGCAAGCTGGACTCTTGTAACCCACAAGCTCTCTATCCAGTTTGATGTTTCCAAAGTAGTATGTGGACTGAGTTGCAAGGTGAAGAACATTGATCATCTGTTTCTTGATTTCTGATCAAAACCTGCTGTTTATCTGGGGAATTCCAGCCTCTCTTCATCTCATCTGCAATTGTAATGGTTTTGGTTGTATTTCTGGCAGCACTGTCTTTCAATACTGGAATATTATTTAAAAGAAAAACCCAGCCACCTTTAATTAGGAAAAGAAAATCCTTGCTATTGATTTTCAGGTCTCTGAATAGACTTGAACCACCCCTGTGAACATAGACTTTTTCCTTGGAGATCCACCTCTTGCGGAGTTTGAGTTCACTTCTCTGCTTTGTTTCTAGGGGTTGATTCGCCTGCTAGCTTGTCTTTGCTGGGCATCCCATTAGACTGAGTGCTGCTCCAGGCTTTCCTTCCCCCAACCTTCACTGCCACAGGAGAAGAAACGTGGATTGCAACAGAGACCAGAGACCCTGGGGTTCCCCTGAAACTTCTGCAAATTTCTGTGAACTGGACCACTCAGATTCACTTCAGAGACTATGAAATCAGTGGGAAACTTTTTCACTGGAATAAGTGAGCCCTGGAGTCCAGGCTTGGGGTAGAATTCAGGACTGGATCTGAAAATCCATCTGTGAAGTGTGCAGGTACACAGGATTGTAGCGAGCCAGGCCATCAAGCAGACTGGAACAGCCATAGGGAAACTGTTTGATCAAATTACTGCTGACTTAATAATCCCAGCAGACACAATTTCTCTCTTTGCATACTTTGGCAAACCAGGTCATATTTCTCTACTACAAGCTTAGTGGGTATGTGGATTTTGTTGATATTTTGGACTATAGGTGAAGCTAACTTTTTTGTTTGTGTGTAATAGCTGACAGTCTCATTTCAGTTAGTTTTCAGGTGTGGTTTCAGGTAAAACAAGGCCATGCCTTTGGTCTAAGCCACTTCATAGAAATTTTTTTGAGGAAATGCCATGGAGTCCAGACATGTTTAATCGAAACACTGCTTCTGTGAAGACAGTTTCCTCTTGAGGTTGGGACCTTGTCATCTATACCTGTTAGCAAACAGCAGGTGAATGTGACTTAGGCAGAAATGTGTTGTGTAAATATTTCTGACTTCACGCGTATTAAACACAGGCATCTTCCCCCCCAGCATAGTCTGCTGCTGTGCTCTGTTAGCCCCAAGGACTGGAGTACTGGGCAGACGCTGGGCGAGTTCAGTGAGACATGCCGGAGATGTTTCATCTATGCGTACCTTGGTAAGAGCGGTGAGAAGTGCACTGACCTGAAGCCTGTTTCATGAGGTTTTCCAGTTTTGGGGCTCTTGGTGGTGGAGTCCTGGGGTACTCCCTGGCTCCTTCCTCCTCCCAGGACTTGCAAAGCCTCCTCTCTCCCCTTCCCTCACCACTTGATAATGGGTCTGGGTCACTGCAGGTGTCACCCTGTGGGGTAGCTTTGCCCATAGTGAGCCAAATTAATTAATTAAAGGGAGAGATGACATTCCCTGACTGGGAGGCGACTACCAGGCACACACTGGCCTAGTTTTTACTCCAGGTTTGTTAAGGGGTGATGTGCCTTATTATCCACGTCAGGGCAGGGAGGGACTGAATGACACTCCTCTCATGCTCAGCATGGCACCTTGAAAAAGAAGAATTAGGAATCAATTTATGAGGGGTTCTCTCAGAGGCACTTTGGCAAAGGGCTTTTGGTGGAGCTTTGAGGGAGAGCGTGGCTGGCGAGGCACTGGTTCCAAAGGGATCTCGCTGCTCAGCCGAGCTGGAAGCACGTGACGTTGCTGGAGGAACCGGCTGTGCCGTGGCTTTCAGGTGAAAGGATGTTTGATCTTTAAAATAACGATGTAAAGGTTTATGTGAAATACATTGTCTGGGTTTTTAAAATATCGGCTTGACATTTAGCGGGACATAAAAGGAGTATTTCTACAGTTTAGCTGGTGGTTGACAAATAATAACAAAAACTGGCTACGTCTGAAAATGTATTTGGATTTCTGCCAGTTCTGCTCTAGCTCTTTCAGCACAATGGTTCTGGGAAAAAAAAAAAAAAAAAACCAACCCAGAAAAAGGGCAGTGTTGAGTTGACAAGGACGAGAGTTTATTCTCCTAACGTTATTGTGGCATTATTTCTGGATTACCTTTTTCATTGCAACTTTCTAAATGATGGATTCAAGAGCAAAGTTTAGAGTAAGAACTTAGTGTGGGAGAGCAAGGAAAGCAGCTGAGTGCATGGGAGTCAGAGTGGAGGCTTAAATGGTGAGGTCTCCCATTTTCCTCCATAAATATGACCGTTCTGATGAGTTCTGGATACATTTGAATAAAAGTGAATAAACATTGTAAACAGAGACTATTTCAGGGTTTACAGTGAAAGTTACGAAGGGAAGAGTTCGAAAGTAAGGAAATAGCAGAATAATCAATGGGAGGAAGTTTGGAGTAAATAACTTCTTTAATGCAATGCTAACTCAGTGGCACGGATGGGGGATGGTTTTGCTGGGCAAGGTGTGTTGACCCTGAGACCTTCCTCTCTCTTTGGCAACTCATTTCACTGCCTCCTGTCTGGAGCTGCTACTCGGACATTTATTTTCAGTCATGCAGCATTGGGACTAAGTGTGCATACAGGGAATGAGGCAGCCACAAACCTGTGTGCAGAACTTTCCCGGCCCCTTTCTCGTAGCCCATCTCTGCAAATCTTCAAGGGATTGGTGCTTGCTGCTAAATTGGCAGGGAAATTTCTCAGTGGCTTAGCAGACAAGGCAAGTCTCCTGGGCAATGAATGAAACTTGCTCAATCAGTTGGCTTCAGTGAGTAGTCTGACATAACTAGACTTTGTGTTTCCCTTGTTGCTCTGCTGCGCCCTTGCATATTTTTACCACAGCGCCACGGCTGCTGCCTCCTGCTCCGGGACCTCGTACGGCTGATCAGCATGATCACTCAGCCATGCCTGATGTTCACATCAGAGACAGGGGACAGGCTGTAAGTCTGGAAAAAGCCCTGCTAAAAGAGACAGTCCCCAACAGTGGCCTTTCACCGGGGCTCTGCCTATCCTGCACCTTTTGCCTGCAGCCATCACACAGCACAGAGAACCAGACACCCTCTTCAGTTGCCCGATCCATGGGGAATCTGGTGCGGCAAGAGTCACGTAAGTCAAGGGGCTTGATGTCTGCTGAATAAGGACTTTTTTTTTTCTTTTTTTCCCCCCTCTTGAGTTCTTTCTAAATAGCTCTATTTTGAAGATGCCAGCCTGGACTACTCTTCAGGGATCTGCCAGGCAGCAGCTTTTATAAATGGGATTATCAGAATGCCTTTTTTTGGGGGGGGGGAAGGGGGGGGGGAAAGAGTTGCATTAGGAACACCTGCAGAAAATTGCCTCAGGGAGCAGTTTACCTTAGGCAAGATACTGCTGATTGCTGATAAGAGCCAACTTGCAAATTGCTGCAGGCAATGGGGCTAGAAGCCCTTTTGGTTGTGAGCAGCCAGGTCTGCAAGCCCCTGCTGAGTGGAAAGCATCCTCCTCTCCTTCACCCCATTTTCTGTCCACCCTCCCCATGCTCTCTGATGTTTTGAGCATTGGGAGTAGCTGGATTCAGGTAAGTAATTTTATTTTACAGCCTTTGCATGCTGTTTTTGAGAAGCACCAGCTATTCTAGAAGCTGGAAACAAAATTTTGCACTAATTAATAAATTGCAGGGAAGAGCTCTAATTTCACTGCAGAGAGACCTTTTGCAGGCAGACGGTGGGGATGGATTTGCCCTGAATGCTGGGGAAAAATAACCCTTCTTCTACTGGGAATGAAATCTACGTCTAAAATGCACATTCAAAGCAGCAGTTGTGTGAATATTGAAAACAGGATGTGATATCACAGTAAGTATCACAGAGCCTTCCTTAAAATATACATTAAGGTTAAAAAGAAAAAAGAACGGATGTTGATGTCCATTCTCTACTTTTTTATGTTGTTTTTTTTTCTTTTTCCCCAATGAATTGTGACTTTGTAAGAGACAGTCTCCAACATGAAATCTCTGACTACTCGTGGGTATGTAGTAGGTATATAGAATCATAGAATGGTTTGAGTTGGAAGGGATCTTTAAAGGCCATCCAGTCCAACCCCCCTGCAAGGAGCAGGGACATCTCCAACCAGATCAGGTTGCTCAGAGCCTCATCCAACCTGGCCTTGAATGTTTCCAGAGATGGGGCATCCACCATCTCTCTGGGCAACCTGTGCCAGTGTTCCACCACCGTCAGTGTAAAAAATTTTTCCTAATATCTAATGTAAATCTACCTCCCTCTATTTTGAAACCATAACCCGCATCCTACCACAACAGGCCCTGCTGAAAAGTTTTTCCACATCTTTCCTGTAGGCCCCCTTTAGGTACTGGAAGACTGCTGTAAGGTCTCCCTGGATCCTCCTCTTCTCCAGGCTGATTGGTGCTATGCTTGCACCTTTTGCTCTAAGAACAGTGTTAATCTCTGTGTATGCAGCCCCATCAGCAAGCACAGAGCTGCTGCTGCAGATTTGTTCTTCCAGCCCGGGAGCCCACAGCGATGGAACAGGGAGCCGGAGCGTAGGCAGAGCTGTTCAGGGAAGTGAGGGTTGACTGAGGCCTGGCAAGTGCAACAGGTACGCTGCTCCCTGGAGAGGAAACTTTTGTTTTAGACTGAATGCCCACTGTGATCCTTACTTCACTTATTCACTGCAAATCTGTGGGAATGCAGGATGGAAAAGGTACATTTCTGAAGCAAATTCAAAATATTTATGACCAGAATGTGAATTTAAGCTGAGTAATAAATTATATCTCTGTACACAAGAAAAAAAATCGCTTACAATTTCATGATAAATGAGTGACAAATTTTTTTAGGCAAATTTTTCAGCAAGGTAATTGTTCGAGTACAGACCTAGAACTCATAAGGTGAGAGCAGTGGGAAAGCTACAGGTAAGGCAGAAGTTTTTAAACAAACCCTGTCGGAAGCAGCGTAGGCTGCTTTATCTCTTGTTTCTCTGGCTAGCATTCCTTTGGTGGCTGTCACATGTTTACCAGCCAGCAGCCTTCCTTCTTCCTTGGGACATTAAATCAACAAGTGCATACAGAGAAAAGAGCAAGAGCACGAGCACAACTCCTGGTTTTGAAACTCTGGACTGTGCTTCTCTTCAGCTTTGCCCAGCTTGTAAGAACACGGCAGATCCTGAGGAGTTAGCAGCCTGTCCCGGGAAGAAAGCTTTGAAGTGTGTTATTTTTGAGAAAAAGTGTTATTGGGAAATTTCATTGCTGGTTTGACTTGTTTTGCTGCTTTATGTAAGTGTGATAAGGTAAGTTTCATGCTTTGAATGATTTGTGGCTATTTCTTGGTGAGAAGGTAGCTTTTCTAGTTTGTTAATTTGGTGACAATTACAGTTGGAAAATAAAATCCTGCGTTACCAGTATTTGTTACTTTGGGTTTGCGTGCTTCTTTGGTTTTCTTGAAATACAAAGGACTTGGAAATTGCAAGTAATGATAAAGGAGTTAGCATTTTCTTCTGTTTTCTGCTTTGACATTGTGCTGTTTCCTGCTGTCAGTTCAGATTTTACTGTAAAGCAGTAGTAAGACCGTAATTCTAGATCCATAATGAGTAACACAAGTGCATAGTATTTGCATTCCATTTAAGCAGAGGGCACATCTGGTCACAGTGCAAGGGAAGCCATGGATACTTACAGGTATCTGTGACTGAGGTAGGTTAAAAAAAGGATCCGAATGTAGCATGGTGGCTGTGGGAGAAAACAACTGAAGAGATCCAAATAAAGTAGTAAGTAGACTCTGTAGCTTGGCTCAGTGTGTCTGAAAACATCAAAGGAACATGATGCACTTTATTCTTATGGTCCTTTATGTCAAGTGTTTTGCAGAATGTCTGTGGGGATGTTTGCTCACGTGGGCTGAACTGGAGCATCAGAATTGCAGAAGCACTAGAAATACGTGGAGTCTTTTTTAGTCTGCCTCCATTGCATCTGTTTTGGCTAACAGTCGCCTCTGCCTCCCCTCTTCTCACTCTTCTTCTGGCTCTGAAGTGGCATGACTCTCCATTTATCCCTGAGAACGGTCGGACGTCACAGCTTCTGCTTGAAAGAAACTTTGAGTGGATGCTGTGAAACTTGTTAAGCCAAATGAATCTTCTGAGACAGCGTTGTGGTCGCTTTCATCTGGAGGGGGCCCTTCTCACAGGTTTTGTAGTGCTGGGATTCTGCTCTGCACGTTGCTTTTTCAAAGGAATGATGGAGAGTGGCTTGCATCATCAACATTTGTTTTCTCTGAGATCATTCCTGCTTCCCATTAGATTGGTGACAACTCTGCTTTTGATTTTCTTCCTTTTGATTTTCCGTGCCCTATAGAGACAGATATTTTGGGCATAAGTCCCAGGGTCCATCTTTGATTCAGTTTGGCCAAACTGAGATTAAGTGAGGCTGAGAAGTGCCTGCCATAGAAAGAAGGTGTGATATAGGAAAGAATAAGGTGGGAAGGCACATGCAGGGAGCCAGCTGTTCTCCTGGCTGTTAAAACCAGCCCTGGTTCCCTCTTCCTTATGCCTGCAGGAGTTCATTGCTTTTCCCTTATCACAGAGCCCTTATTTAGCTGAGCGATTACTTCAGTTCACGCCCTTCTCCATGCAGCCCTAGAAATGAGTTAATTGGTTTGTTATACACATGTGGATAGAGAAATGATCACAGTGACATGATAGAATGTGGCAGTACTTGCTAAGCTCTTCACTCTGTTAAATACATGACTCTGGAAACCACTGGCATTTGTTTTAATGGCTTTTGTTTTGTTAGAACATATTTTCCCAGGGCGTAGGTAACTTTATCGATACCCGAGGCCTAAAAATCTTCCACAGTATGCTCTTTCTTTGAAACCACACCCTGCTTTATTGAGCAGCCTTCTTCCGCTTCAGGGCTCCCTTTTAAATACCAACAATTCCTCCATCCTGTTCCTCAAGAGCTGGAGCCTGAGCTTGGTAGGTAGTCCAAGTCCCAGGGAGCTGTGTGGTGGGGCGATGGTCTCCTGTGCAGGTGTCCTCCCTACCAGGACAAAAAACATCTGAGGCCCCCCTGCACCAATTATGGCAATACCATGAGTTAATCTGGCAGCAGATGACGTGTGTGGAATGAAACTCACTGTAGGGCCTGTGGCTTTTAGGTTCAGAGGGTGGTGGGTTACTGTCCTCTGAGATGCAGTAGAGAATGACCTGAGAGGGGAAGGAGAGCCTGAATGCCAGGGTTGACTCTGCTGTTCCAATGCCCTGATTCCCTTTGGCAATTTCATGGAAAGGTCATAGTCAGGGCCGTCTTAGGTGATGTAGCACTCAGGGTTGTTAGGTGGTAATGGATGACTTCTCACGGACATGAATCTCGTCACCACCAAACAGAATTTCTTGTCTCGACAGCAGCGTGACTCTAGGAAATTCCTCTCCCATTTGCTGTTCACGCTTCTTTTTGTGGCCCCTGGGTTATGCCAAATGCCAGACTGATCATCTGTCTTTGTGGCTGGGCTTAAATGCAGGCACCAGAAACCTTTAGTGGAGCTGCAGAAAGATTGGTCTTGTTTCTACTTAAAAAAAAAAAATAATAAAAAAACAATTACTGGTTGTGCTTTAAAGGCAAAATTAGCTACCAAAGCTGCCCTTTTAGCATTGCAAATTAGAAGTTTTAGAATAAAGCAGGTGTTCTGCGCTGCAGTTTGACAGAAGTCTCTGGTCTAGGAAGGTTGAGAGATACACAGTTGTCCCCCGTTTTATTTTTTGGTCAGCAGTTTGCCACTGCTGTTACCTGCATGTGTTTAGTGGGAGCTGAAAAAGGGACAGAGTGGATTGAGAAGGATCAAAACATGTCACTCCAGGCCTGTAGGGAGCATATGTTACCAATATGAGAAAATTTATTTTTCTTTCAAAGGTGAGGGGTTGAGGCATGGGCGCTGTGAGGGTCAATGGGCAACTGGTCTCCTTGCTGCCTGTCTGCCCTGCAGCCTGCCAGGCATGTGCTGAGTGCAGGTGTGGAGCTGCCATGCAGATAGCGAGTGCATTGTGGCCTCTTGCCGCCCTCTCATCTCCTTCGGCAGCTGTCAGGAGATGTCCGTGGCCTACAAGGAGCCAAGAAATCAGGGAGGAGCCAGGGCTGCGTAGGGACGGTGCCCTGCTTTCCTCAGGCA
Source organism: Ardeotis arabs (assembly GCA_011801015.1). NCBI lineage: Eukaryota > Metazoa > Chordata > Aves > Otidiformes > Otididae > Ardeotis > Ardeotis arabs. Next base: position 50,258 of record JAAGAY010122715.1, read on the forward strand.
CATGGTCTGCTCCCCGCAGATGGGAAATCGTCTAAGTATTAAGAGATTTGGTTTGATTAGCTGAAATCTCCTGTTGGCAGCACATTTCCAGTCCCTGGAGCAGTGGAGATCAGACGGGTTGCCAAGGCAACACACAGCCTTCATCGAAAGGTTTACTGCTGCATCGTCCTTGGTCAATTGATGGAGTACGGTTTATTTAGGTCTTTGGGGAAAAAAAAAAAAGCTGCTGTCCAACCTTTTGCTGTGGTGAGTCACTCTGCCTTGGGTCAGATTGGTGGAACTAGGAACAAGGTTTTGTGGATGAGAAAAATAAGTACATGAGAGCATAAAGATCCCAATTAGATTCCTCTTTGAAGAGGTGAGAGCACTTCAGTTCTGAGTGGAGACAACTTATTCTTTGTTATCCCCTGAAATAAGAGAGAAACAGCAACTGAGGTCCTCCTTTCTCCTCCCTCTCATCCCCCTTCCTCTCTTTCCCAATGTAAAATACTTATTTTTGTTTGCTAAAGGACTCTGTGCTCACTGTTGAATTCTCGACCCACACCAGGGATCCTTCCAGTTTGACCTTTTGTTGCTGCTTCACTTGTTGCTCTCTGCTCCCTCCTCTGTTGCAGAAGCCTTGATAAATTCAGCTTATGTAAGTTTTTCATTTCATTACATTATTCCTCCTTTTGCACCACCTGAGAGATGAAAAGCTCATCCTGTCACCACTGTGAACACCACTCAGTGGTGTGCTGAAAGTTGTCGTGTCTCTCATTGCCTGTTCCTTGATCGGGACTCAAAGTCAGGGACTGTGTTGGGACCTGGACATCTCTCACTGTGACTGTTCCCTGCTTTTACTGAGGTAACAGGGTTGTGCCAGTGGTGTTCAGAGCTTTCTCTGAAATTTTGGAAGGAACCTGATGCAATGTTCTCATATGCATGGTCAAGGAGGGAAATGCCATTGTGCTGAATGCAAGGCCTTGATCTGCTAAGTTAGTAAAGGTTTCTTTAGCTACAAGGCTAATAAGACCACACCTGGTGAGTTGAAGGTGGTATATGGGAGACACCAAAAGTACCCATTTTTTTTCTCGTGCTATTGAGATAAATATGGGTTGTGCTTAGCAGTAGATGCCTTATTAGTTCAGGAAGAAATCGTACGAGCACGAATTATGAAGCAGTCGACACATGACTTAACATGAGGAGCCAGGATGTCATTTTGTGAACATCCAGGTGCTTCTCTTCTCTTGCAAGTGTGTACCTCAGCTGATGTCATGTAGCATGGGGAGAAGAGGAGGAATTTAAAAAGAAACCTAGACATTGCTTGCTGAGAGACAAATTCTAACCTTCTCTGTCATAAAACCAAGGCATGACCTTTGTAGGCAGCAATTTGTATGTGAGAGGGAACAGTTTAAAAAGGTGGAGGAGCCTTTAAAACTCTACATTGGCATCCTTACTTATTTACTGTTTTTGAGAGGATGGCAGTTGATAGATGTGTCACTGTGATGATGCACAGTTATCTTCTTTCTCTGTCCCAAAATACTGCATTAGTGATACCATGGCAACAAAGTAGTTGTCTTGAAGGAAAAGGAAAAAAGAAGCGTGACTTCAGTGTTCAAGAAAAGTGGCAGACTGACAGCCCTACTCTTCCCTTTCTACCAGTAAGGCAGTGGTGGTGTCAGCTCTGACAAAATGTATCCGATTATGAACTCCATGTTGTACTGTGACTGAAAACAAGCCTGGGACGTGGTCAAGGACAAACCTACTACAGTGAGAGAGGGCTGAGAATCTTCTGAGAAAACATGCTTTGTTGGACAATTAAATTCTGTTTAAATTGTGACTTTTTCTAAGAAATACATAATCTTGAAAAAATTTCTCAGATCGAAGTTATGTCCTTATTCGGGATGGACCAGCTGTCCCTTGCCACTGTGGCAGGTTTTCCGGAGGCCAGACAGCCAGAGGACGTGTGGAAGGGGCAAGTTCAAGTCTCTGTCCTACTCAATTCAGACTTGCGTTTGAGTACAGGTCTCATCTCTAACATGAGAGGCCTAGGCAGCAAGCTTTTAGGGACTAGCTTCTTTCTCTCATTTGATCTAATCCAGATTGTATAGGTAGTTCTCACTACAGCCTTTTTCTTGCTTTCCTACACCTTAAGTGAAAGTTTTGACCACCAAGTTAGTCTCCTCCCTGTTTTGTGTGATGCCTGTTTTTACAATGGAAATAGGTTCCAGCATGCAAAACTGAGAATTTGAGCATAGCTTGGTGATTAGGGTGAATAATGAGATGGAAAAGAAATGACAGAGCAAAGACTTGAGCATAAGGGTTTTTCATAGATTGTGGACTAGGAAAGTAATTTTCTGCCCAGTTCTAGTTTTTCTTCACTGGTCTGGAGAAGGACTGAGACAAACAGTCTTTGGTTATCTCAGCTGTTGGCCCAGCTCTGAGGGCAATCCTGGCAGGGGCCAGTGGTGGTACAGGAGGACCAAGGCCTGGATGGGTACCACAAGGTTCCTCATGCTGTCCGTGTTAAGCCTTTTCAGCCCTGACACGGAGGGGACCAGCTTTCAGTTTGCGAATGGCAATTCAAGTGCTGTGCTGCTCAAATTCTCAGTCTCCCTGGCCCTGTTAACTTCAATGAATTTTAAGTGCCATACTGAATTGGAGCCCTTTCTAAGATTATTACCAAGATTGACAATTAGTCTCTGAATCACCCTTTAGAGGCCTGGTTTGTTACGTAAGTCACCTCTGTTAGACAGTGTGAATATTCCCCTGTCAGTTCGGACACACTTCTGTTCCCTCGTTTCATCCGTATTTGTGATGTGTGTGCTAACAGACGGAGAAACGTGGTGAGAGCCAGGGCTCTTCTGGATGCAGAACATTAAGCATCATCATTTGCAAACACCATGTACTTGCTGTGGAGTTGAACTAGTGCTCCACAGTTGTTTGGAACCCATCCAGCAAAACTAATACTTCGTCTTTTCTAATTGGAAAATGCCTTTTGTTAAAGGCAGAATATTTCACAGAACTGTATCTGCTTGGTTGCAAACATCATCTGGAGCATTGCTCAAGGCCAGGGTGGGATTTCTGCTGCTGGGAAGACAGTGCTGGCACAGGGTCGTATATAGCAAGATATATGGGAGCCTTTGTAAGGTGGAAAATCTGGCCTCAGGGAAAGCCTTCTTGAACCTGGGCCTCCTCATTGCTGGGTTATGGCTCTCACAGGTGAGCTGCTGGATGCTCTGAGGTTTGTCCCTCCAGTGTTTGTCTTGGTCATTTATCTATAGCAGGTTCTCAGTGAAGTCCAGACTGCATCCTGAGAGCTCAAGTCTGGGTCTGCCCTTTCTGAACCTCAGTGAGCAGGTTGAAAAAAATCAGGTGTAACAGTGCTGGCCCTACTGCTGGCCCCAAGATGGGCTGCACAGTGAGCCAAGCTCAGCCCGAAAGAGCAGAAGGTGCCCTCCTCTAGTCGTGCCCTCCTCTACCTGGGAGATAGTACTGGGAAAAGGAAAATGTGGGTTTAAGGGAGAATTTATCGCAGGCCTTTCATTTCTTAGATGAGTGCCCGTGCTTAATGCCAGCACCTCCGTATCCCCTGTTGTGCCTGCTGTGCCCTCCCTTGAACTCAGCGTTGCTAGAAGGCATTGGGTACCTCTACTGGATTGTGTCCCTAAGAAGAATCAGGCTTTGGGGGAAGAAATGCCAGTACTGTGGCTTTCAGGTGACTCGAGGTGACTGAGGAGATGCATGGAGGCCCATGGCTGTCACTGTGGTGTCATCTGTAGGAAGCTGCTGTAGATTTGCAAGCCTCAGCCTTGGGGTGAAAAGTGAAGTATTTCTAGACACTGAAGTACCTGTGGGAGTTTTCATGATTGTTCTTTTGGGCCTAGCTTCCAGTGTTTTGGGTTGTGTCTGTGCTGTGGCTCCCCTCCCGTGGAGCAGTTGTGTAGCGTTTCCCTGTTTCACAGGGTTGCTGGGGGCATAAATGCATTGAAGCCTGCAGTGTGTTTGGGTACTGGGGTTATGTGGGTCATGGAAGAAAGGGAGATGAAGTTGCTGTAGTGTCTCTGAGACCTTTGAGATTGCACGCCTGTGTCATATGCCTTAAGGGCAACTTGAATCTTTAAAGGTGACCTGCAAACACATCAGCAGCTATGAAGGACCCAATTTTCCACCCTCTGATCAGTAAAATTTTACAGTCAAAGTTAATAGAAGTATAGTCAGGTCAGAAGTGTCTTTCAGTCCTTCATATTCCTTATATAAAAGGACTGGAGAGCTTCCTCAGTCTTGCTATCTGTAAATCAGCACATAAAAATAAAGCGTGTGAAACTGAGCCTAAATGCAGGGCAAGTCCTCCTGCCTTGGGTGGGAATTTCACCCTTCTGCTGCAGCACTGAATGTGGTCTGATTGCATTTCTGATAATGTATTTGTGGATCACCTTGAGGAGAAGAGGAGGAGTTATACAACTGTTCCCTCACAGTGCTGTTAGGAAGGGTCGGGCTTTGTCTCCTTTGAAATAGATATCAGGAGAGAGCTGCAATCCTGTGAAAACACACATTTATTTCTGAAGTGTTTGTGTATTGTGTGTGTGTGGTGCACATGAATAGAATTGCCACCTGTCCGAGGCTGATAACCGTGATCTGGGGAGCAGTGGTCATGCGCTCCTTATTCTGGCAGTTTGCTGTATGAAGAATCAGCGCCTACAGCTTCTCTTGGTCTGAATTTATGAAATGCTGCATGGAATGAGTTGAGCGGCACTTTCTCCCATTAGTTATCCTATTCCTTTAGGAATCCACATATGGCAATATTTTCTTCTATAACCTTGACCTCAGCTCGTGGGTGTGCAAAGTGACAAGATCCTGATACCCACGTGCTTTGGGCACTGAGTAGAGGATGTGACTGAGAAACCTTCTTGGTGCTTCCATTGCACCCAGCAGTGAACTTGTCCTTGCAGTGGGGCTGCTGTCGTCATTTCACCCCACAGAACTTCCCTTCGGGAGTTGCTGAGCCTCGCTAAGCCGAAGGCTCGTTACAGATGGGCTCCTGTGCCTTGCTGCACTGTGACACTGCTGATAGGGATGAGGATATGTAGGTATGCAGGTAGGTGGAAACTTTCTAATACATCATAATAGTAATAATAATAACGTGCGCTTCTACTGCCTTGCAGCTTTCGCTAGAACTTCTGCCCACGCATCAGCCTACTTGGTTCACAATGCAGTGTGCATGCTAGACAATTAGTGGTTGATAATGAAAAATGTCATGGGAACCAGCAGGAAAATCATAGCTTACTCCAAATATATAATGAAATGTAATTAGCACAGACAGTAAAACAGACAATTTATGGGGTTTTTTTTTGTAATTAAAAAGTACCAGTAAACATTGCTTTTGCAGGAAGCTTGGCATCAAATGGAATTAAAGAACCATTGTCTGGAATAGGATTTTATGCAAAGTTTAACCCTTGCAAAGCTGAATGGAATAAGGTTTTGTTAATTGCAGACTCTCCAAGGGAATCTCTTGTGGCGCTTCTTCCATTCATTCTCCTAGTTGTGGGCTGTCTGGAGAGGCCAAGTCTGCTATCAGAATTGCTGTGAAACCTGCAAGCCAGCTAGATTCAATGCGTGTAACGGTGTGGCCAATGCCTCCCTCCTGCTCCTCCAGACAGACTCTCCCCTGAAGTAATCTCGAGGGGGAGATTGGAGCAAGAACAGCATTGTAATGTCTTGTGCTCCCTGTGTCCTCTGTCAGATGTCTGCTGTTGATCTCTCTTCCATCTCTGATTTCTGCTTTCCTAGCTTGGGGCCCTTCACACTGCACCTCCTCTTTGTTCTTGAGCAGTGTACGCAAAGGAGAGCGTGCAGTTATGCAGGAGCGCAAACAGCGTTTCTTGGCTTGCGCTCTCACTTGGGTCAACAGAATGCGTGGACCCGCTGTGGCATTGCACAAAGGTATCTATGGCATTAATTTCTTAGCTTAAAAACAAGTAGGTGGGAGTGAGTCCTGGCTGAGTGGCCTGTTCGTGTCCCAAAGCCAGCTTCTTCCCTGGACTTGGGTGCCCAGGGTGTGAGCCAGCAGTTGAACGCCTCACTACATCTCCTCTTCTTGCCTTCAGGTACAGTGTGTCATCTACTGCTGTAAGACTGGACATTTTACTTGTGTGAGAAACTCTGACATGCTCCAGCAGTGCTGTAACACAAGTGACGTGTGTCCATTTCTGCTGCTCTTCCTCCTCAGCCCCCTCCCGGGCCCAGACATTCCATCACAAGCTGGAACAGAGCTCTACTCCAAGTCAGATTTACAATAATTTCCACAGCATAGTCTTAGCCTAGAGTTTCAAGCCTGCAGAGAAAGCCCTTCAGCCGAGGGTTGCAAGGAGAGCTGGGCCACGTGGTCAGGACCGTATGCAGGTGCAGCGTGATTTCCTCTTGATGATGGAGGAGCAGAGAGCCAGCGTGCCTCCCATCACAGAGGGATATGAGCTTCCAGCTGGAGCCAGGTGCACAGACTGTAATCTTTCTACCCACGTATGTGAGACAGTGCTCAGGTGCAAAATCACAGCCCTCCCTCAGAGACGCTGTGGCACAAACCTCTAGTATCTGGCATGGATGACGTCAGGGAGAGGAGAAGAGACTTCTGCTTAAAGCCTTGGGACAGGATGCAGAAGTTCCTTTGCCTTGTGCTGCAGAAGTCCCAGCCACCTCCTGGCAGTCGGGCAGACCCTCTTTAGGAGAGGGACTCTGTGGTTTGCCATGGGAGCCCTCAGTGGGAGTTCCTGCTAGAGCTGTGGTAGTCAGGAGGGGCACCTCCTTTCCTCTTTGCTTGGTGCCTACAGTGAATGGAGGGGTGGTGCGGGGATCTCAGCCCTTGTTGGTAGCTGGCTGATAGTCTTTGCTGTTCAGGATGTATGGGGAGGGGTCTGTGCAGTCCCTTCTTACCTGTGCTCCCAAAACCTCTGTGTGGACACAGTTGTTAGTGTTTGGCTTTGACAGCTTCCTCCTAGAAACTACTGCTGGACCTTTTGTGAGCTCTGACAGGAGGTGCCTTTTACAACTCTGCCACAAGGAGTAGGGGAAGCCTGAAGGGTTGTCCCAAGTCCTACGCCACTGGTCTACTACTTTCTTGTTCCTCTGTAGCTGACCAGGAAACAAGAATAGATGGGCAATAATGCTGTTGTGCCAGTCAGAGGTCCTTTAGAGCAAATGGATAGCAGCTGATAATTTGTCTCCGAACTTTCTTTCAGGATGCCTGGTCTAGTCAAGGATCTGCTTTCTCCTGTGGGATTTTGCAAGGTACCATGCAGGTCTGTTGGAGAAAGGGACACTTTGAGGATTTCTGCAGCTGGGAGTTGTGTAGCATATTGGAGCATGTGTTGGCACAATTTGTGTTTAAAAATATTGATGGCTTGCACATGCACGCACACACACACACTCTCGTGTGCTGAGATGTGGTGATTCCAGGTGTTTTATATGTAAGGTAGAGCATAATCCTTCTTCCTGCCTATAATATGCTCAAGAAAAGGAGGAGTCATGATGGGACCCAGACAGGCTGTTATGTATATTCTGGGGTTATGGCTACTTTGATTTATACTCAGCTGGTTTGATTTGCACTTGGCTCCAAAAGCTACTTAATGGTGCCTTCAGCAGCTGGAAATAGCCAGAGTAGATGTATCACTCAGCCACTCTCACGTCCCCAGCCCTGCTCCCTGGGTTGAGGTGTGAGGGGAAGACAGGGCTGGTATGTGCCTGCCAAATTATCCAGGCAAGCTGTGGCACAAAATTTTAGTGCTGGCAGAGAGACCCACTGTCTTCACAGACCCTGCTTAGTGCCAGTGTAGTACGAGGAGGATGTAGAAGTAATCGCTATGCATTGGTGATTTTTGTTTCCAATTGAGGAAACACTTTGGCTTGTGTTAACTTAGGGTTTTTTTAATCCCCTAGATCATAGTCCTACTGTGCCCTATCAAGGCCATAACTGGAGACAGTGCAGCTCTTCTGGCCTAAGTCTTTTGGTGAGTCAAGTCTTGTAAACTCCCAGTGGGATGTTTCACAGGCAAAGCTGGCTCTGTTTACATCCTTTCCTCCTGCTCATCTCATCTGTGAGCTGCGGCTTTGCGATCACAGGCATCCCTGGTGTGCCACTGATGCTGCTGATGTTTCATTTTTATAGAGTCTTTGACTCGAATAGAGCAACCGAACTTCACTCCTTCCTGGTGAAGTAATTACCAGAATAACAAGCCGTTGGTTTTTTTTGTTTTGTTTTGTTTTTTTTTCAGATGGCACTTACAGTTTTTGACACGTGTGCCCTTGCCATCCACATTGGATGATGTATGTAGTGTTTGTCCCTTGTTTTGGCATTTTGATAAGTGTGAGAGAGGTGAAATGGCTTTAAAAGCTTTCTGCTGGCGCCTGCGGTTTGTTGCAGACCCAGTGGTACAGGCAGAATGTGATAAATTGAAATAAGACTGTTTCTCTACAGTTTGACATAGGGATGTTGACGTATAGGACTAGGTCATCAGCTGGTGCAGAACCACTGTGCTCATTACAAATGGCCAAACCTGACACCAAGGGAGCTAAACAGAATTACCTGAGCTGCAGGCTGGTCTTTTGCAGCAAAGAATGGCAATTATGTAGTACAGTATTATACTTCTTACTTAAGGGTAAAGGAAGAGTTGAACAAGGAACATAGGCTGTACATTAACCTGGTTCTTAGTAAAGAACTGGGGGGCTGGACTAGATGACCTTTAAAGGTCCCTTCCAACCCTAACTATTCTATGATTCTAAATATAATCAAGTTAGTGAGTACCATGATGGTGTAATCTGGCAGTTTTAGAGAAAATACACAAATTGCAAAGGAGATGTTGGGGCCTTTTGCCCCCTGAGTTAATCTTCCCTGCAGCCTCCCCTGAGAATTTACCACAAGCTCTGCAGAAACAGTTTATGACCGACTGTCCTTTCTTGACTGGATCCTTGTTGCAGCAGAGATTCAGCGTGTCTCTTGAAGCCAGTGGAATTCTGCATTGATATAAAAGTTTATTAAAATCAGTTAGCGTCTTTCCTCTGTCGGAGTTCATCATGTAACAGAAATGAAGACCTTAATCAGAACCAAGTTTGGTGTGTAATGTACCCTGTTGTTGATGTCCTCAATGCAGATGTTATATCCATTCAACCCAAGTCCAAGTTCTGTGGAATTTTGTTGCTTTTTTTTCTGTGGAGAGGATGGGGAAGTATAGCCATAGATACAGATGTGGTTAAACCACATCTTTCTCTGGGCAGTTTTTCCTACTTGCGGTGATGTTTTCTTTCTGACTTTCTGTTCCTAGCTGTTCCTGAGACCGCTGGGTTTTTGTCTGCAGTTGGAGTCTTCATTATCCTCCCTGCCATCCTCTTTCACTTCATCAAGAAGAAGCTCTGCTTTGAAAAGAGAGGTGGACTCCCGTGCCTGGAACAACAAGGGAGAAGAAAACACAACAAAGAAAAGTCCAGAGTTCACGAGGGCCTTGGTAAGTATCACAGTATTATACCACCTTTGTTGTACAGAATCTTCTTGAGGCTTTGATTGCTGGGAAGACAGAGATAGACCCATTTGCTGTGTCTCAGATTATTTGTGTGGAAAATAGCAGGGTTTTGGATAAGACTATGGTAACCTTCAAAACTTGATCAAATGGATATGCAGTTGCTACCATAGTCCTATTATCTTTATTGTCTGGAGTAATCTCTTGAAAAATGGAGGGCAGCACTGGGGAAAAAGCACGCTTCCCACTGTCTGTCTGTTGTGGGAGTGTTTTGTTAATCCCGTGAAGAGCAAAATGTGAGCAATTCTGAGTAATGACACTGCCTTTCTGCTCACAAAGGATATGCCTGTCCTGGTTTTCTGGTAGTAGCTATTACACGCTCTTTCATGCATTTGTTCTTGTCTGGAAAAGTTATGTCTTGGGTAAACTTTTGAGTCCTGGAGTCAAAATAAGTGGGAATTTTACTGTATCACAAAAACAACATTTTGATGTTTCTCGGCCGTCAAAAATCTATCCATTCTGTTAATGGTGGTAACTGAGAATTTGGTCATTTCATCATACATTGACTTGTAAATTTGCATGTCATAAGTCTATAATCATTGAAATAACCAGCCAAGAAGAGGCCTCAGAAGCCTCCTGATTAAAAGGTCTGCTTCTCAGTGGCTCAGTCTTAAAGCTAGTTGTAGAAGGGCACCATCACAAAGTGTGGAGCCCCTGGAGGTTTTTTTGTTGTACATTTTGTCTTGTACGTTGAGTTCAGCATGGCTGTTGTGAAGCGCATGATCTGGTCATACCTTAAGAGTCCAGGATTTATGGACAGTGAAAGGCTTGGATGCCACATGTGATAGGAAGTCAGTGGGACTGACTGCTTCTTGCTAAATGCATTTGTGAGCCGGCAACAGGCACCAAAAAGTTAAAAGTACCAATGGTACTTGAAATTATTCCCACTCAACCCCTCTTCATGAACGTCCTAACTTTAATGTTTCTAAACAAAGACTATGTTTTTTTAATAAGTTTCCTTTGTTGATATTATTTTTAAGTCTTTCTTCCCTTCTCTTCGCCTCCCATCAAGTGGTGTAAAAATGTGGCTTTTATTTCAGTGTTTAAGATGACACATCTCCCAGGAGTGTGTGGGTGTTGACATTCTATGGAGCTGTCACAGGCTATCATGTAAACATGTATTTGCAATGCTTTTTAAAATGTGAATTATTAATAAACAGGGTGGCTTGCTTTTTTTGTGTTTTGTTCCTTCCAAATTTTGAAGGACAAAAAATTGCTTCCCAGCTGACACACTCAATGGCAATTTTCATTGCAGCCTAAATCTTATGTGTCTGAGTAATAAACCTTTGAAAACATGGGTTTATAATGGAAACACTAATTCAACTTTAACTACAGCTGTGCCGTACAAGCAAAATACCACACACGTTAATGAGGTGCTAAATCTGATACGGCAGAGGAGTGTGTTGTAATCGTTAATTACAATAGGAGCTTAAAGTTGGAGCCTGCTTTTTTAGTTGAAACAAAATCAGCTTGTTGAGTTGGAGCTAAGAGCTATTTAAAAGTGTCGTCTCTAAATTTAGTTTAGATTTCACCATAACATTTTGATACTTGTAAGGCCAATATGGAATATGCGTGTAGGAAATGCTAATGCTTTTAAAGGACAGCAGCAGGAGAGAATAGATTAAACTCTGGGCTAACATAACGTGTCATCTGGCAAATTTAGAAGCCTGGAGCCTGAGCTTGGGCTGGGACGCCAGGAGAGGCTGTTTCTAGCATGGTCAGGGAGCTCTCCCAAGAGGAGTGTTGACAAGCAAGGGTTTATTTCAAATTTGGAATCTGACTCTGCTGGGTAGAAAGGAGCAGGATGGGAGCGTGTGTAACGTGTAACTTATTGGGTAGCATTCAGTTTTCCTCCTCTCAACTTCTGGTGAGCTGTATGTCTTGCAAGGAGATCCTGATTCTAAAGATTCTGCTGTTCTTTAGCATGTAACCCACTCGTGATTGTTCTTCCCAGTTCTAAGCCTGCAAATTGGGGAAATCTTTTTGCTTCTCCACATTTGGAATTAAGAGTGGCTAGAATGTATTTGTCTGCTATGACTATCAGCTTTATAATTGTCTAAATAGGAGAGAAAGCATTTTGCATTTCAGTCCCTCTGGCATGACTGTAACATCTGCAAGAGGATAAACCTCAGTTTGCAACAGCATGGATAAATGAAGGCTGTAGCCTGAGAAGGTGTGTATGGGTTCAGTGCGTGAGATACTTCTCTTGTCCTTGAATCTAGTTGAATTTTGAATTATCTACCAATAAAAAAGAGAGTTAGTGTAGAAACATAAGGAAATCTGTCTACTTTGCAGGTGCACAGGCTGACATTCAGAAAATGTATTGTAAAGCATCAAAGTCTTTTTGTTGTTGATTTTGCTTTTCTGTACAGAGCCTGACCTCAGAACGAAGCAAGTGACAGAATGCAGTAAGTTGTTTCCGTCGTCATGGCTCTAGGCTACATCTGGCTGGTTTGTTCATAATTTAATTTTAATTGCACAGTTTCTATCCTTGTGAAAGGACCGAGATAAGGGAAAGATCTTCATGAAAATGAAGAATTAATTGAAAACCTTTCAGGAGATTCCAGGACAAAGCCTCTTAATTACTGGAACACAATGGATAACGTTTTTGACACTGGAGGCTTTTGCAGATCCTGTTCTTGACTGCTTCATTGACCTTAGTGACGAGCCCATCTCTTGAGCAAGGACGTGCTGCCCTGACTGCCTCTCATTCAGTTGCAGGAGTCCATTCCCTGCGGGGGCTGGAGCTCGTCCGGACGCAGTCAGCCTGTGTTTAGGATGGATTTGGCACGGCAAGGGGGAGCTCAGAGCAGGCTGCAAAGCTTGATAGAGAAGCTGATAAACACGTAACCGAGAGGAGCATTGCACAGAGTTGACATCACGTGCATCAGACTTGCTTGGCTATGCCCAAACACGTGCAGAAGGAAGTGGTGGTGGCATGAAGGAGTTCTGAGCTGACTGGAGTGATGCAGAACTTTGATGTAGGTAATGTGCAGAATTCCTCAGCAAGGGAAAGATTAAACACCACACCTTTGACCTTAATGGAGTCAGTGGTTTCTCATGGTGTTGGTGATCTTTCACGTGGTGGGGGAGTGTGTGTGGGGGTGAAATTTCCCCTTGGAGCATCCCCCCATGCAAAGAAGGAGGACCTTCCCTCAAACAGAGGCCTGAACAGATGTCAGTGGGGTCTTGTGTGAGACTTTTTGATGCTGTGAGGGTTCGGTGTCCCTTCCTGTAGTGTGAATTTCAGGACCAAGAGGTGGTGATGGTGTTTATAGTGTTGCTGAGCCCTTTCCTTCAAATGTTTGTGGATGAAATTAACTCCACAGAAACATGTGACAGTGCTGAGCAAACCCTTGTGTAAAGAGCTGTATCTAACCAGTGCTGTGACTCAAAAAAGAAAAGGGCCCTCTTTGTTCTGTACTGTAATCTTTTTATAATGATGTGACCTGAGACCGGGAAAGAAATTGTAGTTTCTTGACTGCGCTTTATACAAAAATATTCCACTTGTACCTTGCCTTGAACACTTGTCGTGATGTTAAGCATGTACTCCTGATATGTGAAATCAGCTTAAACATCATGAGGTTAGAAGGAACTTTTTTTTCCATTTTCCCCTTCTGTCTTATCAGCCTTGAAAGTGCTTTCAGTTCATGTTCTCAAGCTGTTATCCATAGCCACTGCTCTGGCCTCTGAGGCTAGCAGCACACTTAAACAATGGAGATGCAGTTCTTATATAAACCGCTCATCTCCTGCAGCTGAGGCTTTAAGGAAAGCATCAACACCTAAAACACTCAACAAAGGCAGGAATGTTAGCAGCGCTGCCTGCGTGTTGGCCTTGCTTTGTCAGTGCAGCCCTGGGCCCAGCCGGGCACTGGGGACCCGTCACATGCAGCATGTGGGACCGTCATATGCTACCAGCGCCTGAGCCTCGTGTTTAGAAACAAGTAACGTGGGTGAGCGTGACAGTACCAGTCTGGTGTGCACAGTGGGCTGGCTTCCTCCAACAGCGTGGTAAGTTGTGGAAAGCACAGGAACGTCCTCCGAAGAAATACAATTGTGGTTGGTCTTTGTAACCGTGGTGCTGAGTACCGAGTCGCTCGGTTGTCCTCGGCAAGGTGCAGGTTGAAAATGAGTCTGGGGTTATTCGTATCACCAAGCTGACCTATGTAGCTCAGGCAGAGTGTTATGTTCCTTGACCAGCTGGTGGCAGGAGGGAGAGGAGCTCTTGAAAGGGAAATTTGTCAGTGCCCAAATGAAGCCACTCTTCTAAACTGCTTTTTCTCTCAATTGCTTCTACAGAGGCTCGTAGGAAGAGTGGCTGGACATGGGACAATGTGACTGTTGCCACTGATGTCTGCCCTAGATGTTAGAGCCTGGTTTGTAACAAGGCTGAAGTATGTGAAGGATAAGACCAGCTGAGGCGGCAGTTTCTAAGTTGGTAGGGACAACTGCCTACTCAGATATGTGCCTCTGAATTCATTTAAATAATTTGAAACTAGGTCTGGTTTTCCCAGTGACCCGTCAGCCTCCCAGCATATCCGGCTGAACTGGTGGTTGACTTAGCAGAAGTGAAAGGAGGCGGGATCTACAGTCTTAGCCCTGTGGGCACACAGAGATGGGTGATCATCCACTGCATTTGCTGCTCAGGGCTGTGGTTCCCAAACAGCACTGTCTGCACTGCGCGCTGGTGGTCTGTACACAGCAATTTCCATAGGCTGTGTGAGGATGGCGTGTGCGTGGGGGAAGAAGAAATAACAGTAACTGGGTGACTCCTCAAAATGTTTCTAAAATATCTTCATTGTGTTAAACAGCTAGACATGCTCTCCCACTGCTAATTTCCATGCGAGTAATTGCTCTGATTGACCCTGGCTTGTTCAGTCGCTGCAGGCTGGGTAGCGTGATTGCAGGCGAGGTGGAGGCTTGGTCTGTTGGGTCTGCCCTACGCAACAGCTTGGCAGCACAGGTGGGTGGGTTCGAGTGGCGGTGTAAATGGGTGTTTCTCCAGCCTTTTGAACTTGTGATTTCCTTTTGGCTCCTCTGTCTTCATGCAAGCCGACAAACGACAGCAGCTCAATTACAGAATGTGCTGTAATTTCTGACTGCAGGTTTCTTCTTTCATTCCCCTAATCCAGAAATTACAGATGTTTCTCACTCCTTTATCTTGAAACAGCACAGTTGCCACTACTAACACCACATTTCTAATACTCCAGTGATCTGTGACTTTTTGTACCCTTTTTGTAACCCTTACTTTGAGAAATATAAGTAATTCAAGTTATTCATTGTTGCTTTTTGTACTGCCGCTTGGCACAGAACTGTTAGTTTTTTCTGCCTGTGATGACAAGTGGTTCTTTAAATGCAAAGGACCGTATTTTGAGTTGGAGGATGCGACTGGCTTCAGTGGAGTGACTCTGGATTTAACACCAGTGCCGAGGCAGAATCTGGCTCTCTTGAGCAAGGATGCGCTGCCCTGATTGCCTCTCCTTCAGTTGCAGGAGCCCATTCACTACAGGGGTTGGAGCTCGTCCGGACAAATATTATGGTCGTAGAATCACAGAATTATAGAATGGTTAGGGTTGGAAGGGACCTTCAAAGGTCATCCAGTCCAACTCCCCTCCAAGGAACAGGGACATGCCTGACTAGATCAGGTTGCTCAGAGCCTCATCCAGCCTGGCCCCTCACTACAAGAAAGACATTGAAGCCCTGGAACGTGTCCAGAGAAGGGCAACAAAGCTGGTGAGGGGTCTGGAGCACAAGTCTTATGAGGAGCGGCTGAGAGAGTTGGGATTGTTTAGTCTGGAGAAGAGGAGGCTCAGGGGAGATCTCATTGCACTCTATAGCTTCCTGAAGGCAGGTTGTGATGAGCAGGGGTTTGGCCTCTTCTCC